>PVJN01025514.1:0-29960 GCA_004026805.1 Lasiurus borealis | reverse complement strand
GGGGCGGGCTGCGGCAGGCCCCGCCCCCGCCTCGCGCCCGATCCGGGCCCCGCCCCCAGCCCGCCGAGCTTCCCGCCTCATGACTATGCAGCGAAGGCGTGGCCTGGGCGCGCGCCCCGCCCCTCGGCGCGCGCTCCGGCGGCCCGGACGCACCCGAGGAGCGGGCTTGGGGGGCGGGACTGTGGGGAAAAGGGGCGCCGGAGCCCCACTTCGCGCTCCCCTCCCAGGTGGGCCCGGGCCGACTCGCGCTGCCCTCGGAGGCCCTTGCAGATGGGCTTCCCGGGCGCCCGGACCCGCTGGGCCTGCGCGCGCCCCTTTGTGTGCGGCCCCCGCCGCCTCCGGTGGGCGCAAGCCCGGGCCGCGCAGCGGGCGCGTCCGTGTGCGCTCTTCGCCGCGGCGGCTGGGGTCGCGGTCGCCGGCTGCCTCTGCCCAGCAAACGGGCCCGGTCCCGGGCCCCGTCTGTCCCCGGCGGGCGGGTTCCGGCCACAGATGCTGGCGCGCCCCTGGGCCGGGCGGGCGGCCCGGCGCTGGGCCTTGCGGACACCTGTCCCCCAGGTGACCCTTGCAGGCCCGGTCAGCAGGTGAAGTGACCGCCCTGGGGGGACGTGCAAAGGGTAGCCCAGCTCCAGGTGGACTTGCACAGGCTGTCGCAGTGCACCCGTGGGTCCCACCCGCGTCCTTGCTCTCCAAAACTTGCAGGGAAGTGCCCACCTGCCCTAGTACCGAGGCATGGGGTTGGTCCTACTAGCCATGCATTTAAATATGCATGTGCTAGAGGCCCGAAATTCCTGCAAGAGTATTCCTGCCAACCCCCTCCTGCTGGAACCAGCTTTTCTCTGGCTGCAGGCAGACCCTGGCTTCGTCTGGAAGGACACCCAGTCTAATTAGCATATTATGCTCTTATTATATGGGATGTGTGCATATATGTATGCAGATGTATATAAATACATACATATGTATGTTACTGATTTCAAAGAGGAAGGGGGAGAGAGAGAGAAACATCAATGAGGAGAATCAACGATGGGCTGCCTCCTGCACACCCCCTCCTGGGGATCCAGCCCACAACCCAGGCATGTGCCCCCCGACCGGGAATCCAACTCTGACCTCCAGGTTCATAGGTGGAGAGGCTGCACCACTGAGTGACAGCTGGCTGGACCATTCATTTTTGCAGAAACAGTCCCACCTTGCCCAGCTGGTGTGGCTCTGTCCCTTGAGTGTGGACCTATGAACCAGGAAGCACAGTGTAAGCCAGAACGGTGAAACGACACGAGTGCGTGCAGGTGGCACGGCCTTTTTCCTGAGCCTTGGTATCGGTGATGGTTAGTGTTAGGTGCCCACCTGGCTGAGCTAGAGTATCCAATGGTGTGATTAGACACAGATCTACGCAGAAATGGCTCTGAAGGTATTTCTTGGGTGACATTAACATTTAAATCAGTGTGCTGTGAGTAAAGCAGATGACCCTCCCAGATGGGGGTGGGCCTCGTCCAATCAGGTGAAGGCCTTAGGAGAAAACACTCTGAGGTCCCCTGAAGGATCCCACCAGCAGACCATGGCAGCATCAACTCTTAGCAGAATTTTCAGCCGGCCGATCTGCCCTGCAAATTTCAGACTTACCAGTACCTGCAACGGCATGAGCCAATTCCTTAAAATCAGTCTCTTGAAAGATAGTGATATAGATATAGATATAGATGTAGATATATATACACATACATACATATATATTTTTTCATTTGATTCTGTTTCTCTAGAGCAGTGGTTCTCAACCTTCCTAAGGCCGCGACCCTTGCATACAGTTCCTCATGTGGTGGTGACCCCCAACCATGAAATTTTGCTACTGTTATGTATCGTGATGTAAATACCTGTGTTTTCCGATGGTCTTGGGCGACCCCTGTGAAAGGGTCGTTTGACCCCCAAAGGGGTCGAGACCCACAGGTTGAGAACCGCTGCTCTAGAGAATGCTGACAAAGACAGCATTCCTTTTCCTCTCCATTTAGACCTCTATGATAGCACTTGAGGCCATCCGGAGAGCAGACTTGCTTCTTTTATTTTCTGCACCATTTCCTCCTCCTCTACCGAGGCTGGCCAGGGCCTCGTGGACAACCCTGGAAGGCTTGTGACCAAGTTAGCCACTCCTCCCGTGGTTCTTCTAGAAGAATTGTGAGGATCATAAGCTGAGGATCAGCCACAGAAAACTTCCTTTCCAGCCCGGTAGTGCTGCTTCCTATCTGCCCATGGTGGTCAGTGTGACCTTCAGAGAGTTACCCTCTTGCCCTCTCAGCACCCTCCCACCTCCCACCAGGACACTCCCACCTGAAGGGGCTCTATCCACCACCTGGCTGAGAGGAGTAGAGAGATGAAAAGGAACCCAGATTCTGGCTGAGGGTTCTCTGCCATCTCCTTGTATCCAGCTGGCTGCACTGATCTTTGCGGGGACACAGATCTGCTGTGGCCCCGCCTGGGGAGCGTAAGATGGTTGCCCAAGGGATAGGAAGTAGAGCGGGTGCCCTGCTCTCCTGCACTGGGGACAGCACAAAGCACAAAAAGGAGCATCAAGCCCTGGCTGGTGGGTTCAGTGGTTAGAGCATTGGTCCATGCATTGGGGTATTGCAGGTTTGATTCCCGGTCAACGGCACGCCTGAATTGCAAGTTTGATCCCTGGACTTGGGGTATTTGCAGGAGGTAACCCACCCATCTATGTTTCTCTCTCTCTCTTTCTCTCTCTCCTCCCTCCCTCCCGCCCTTCCTTCCACTCTAAAAAGCAATGGAAAAATATCCTCAGGCAAGGATTACTAGCAACAACAAAAGGAATATCAAGCTAAAAAAATTTTTTTTCTTCTTGCCCCCTGATTCTTGGCTGTTTTCCTAATCTTCTGGAATGTTTCCCATCTTTGGAGACATCAGAGTTTCCTTTTATGCAGCATATTTTCAGGAAGAGAGAGAGAGAGAGAGAGAGGAGAGCCTGAGCTGGATCCCTGAGCTGTCAGAAAGCAGCTCCTTGGTGGCTGTGTCACCATCTCTCTTGATGCCTATTGGGCTGGGCAGAACTTTTGGTTTTGCTGCATCCACTTATATTTGTCTATAAATAAAAAACCTTTGCTATGTGCAAATGTTAACCAGAATCAGTGGAAAGATTAAAGAATAAACTTGTTACCGGAAATCAAAATGTGCTCGCAAATTCTAGGGCCAGCAGGAATCTGGGTCAGTTTAAGGGGAAAAACTTTCCAGGCCAGCCTCGCTGCGGCCCACGGGGCAGTGAAGACAGGTCACAGCCCTCACCCCCGTGCTGGGTGCCTCCTTTTCTCCTTTCAAAGTGAAGAAGGAGCACGAACTCTTGCCTAATAAGGACTGTTACAGGCCCATTTAACAACGAGGTGGATCTTTTATAATCAGCTTAGGTTTGGGTAATTATATGTAAGGGTTTTCAAACTTTTCTTTTAAAAATTTTATTTTTACTGATTTCAGAGAGGAAGAGAGAGAAACATCCACGATGAGAGAGAATCATTGATAGGCTGCCTCCTGCACTCCCCACACTGGGGATTGAGCCTACAACACGGGCATGTGCCTGGACTGAGAATTCAACTGTGTGACCTCCTGGCTCATAGGTTGACACTCAACCACTGAGCCAAGCTGGCCACGGTCAAGTTTTTCATTAAAAAAAAAACACACAAAAATAAACTGCCCTAGTTGGTTTGGCTCAGTGGATAGAGTATCAGCCTGTGAACTGAAAGGTCCCAGGTTCGATTCAGGTTAAGGGCACAGGCCTGGATTGTGGGCTCCATCCCCAATGAGGGACTTGCAGGAGGCAGCCGGTCCATGATTCTCTCTCATCGTGGATGTTTCTATCTCTCTCTCCCTCTTCCTTCCTCTCTGAAATCAATAAAAATATATTTTAAAAAATGATTTTGGAGAGAAACACTCATTCGTTGTTCCACTTATTTATATATTCATTGCTTGCTTCTTGTATGTGTCCTGAGCAGTAATCAAACCTGCAACCTTGGTATATTGGGACAACACTCTAACCAACTGAGATTCCTGGTCAGGACCCCACATTTTCTTTTTAAAACAATTTCTTGTTTATTAGAGATTTCTCTGTAAGCCTTACTCACACCGTCTGATCATCCCTCAACCAAAGGGTTTGTTAACAAAGATCAGCTCCTGCCTTGTTCCTATCATCAGCGACCCCGAACCGGAGACTTTTTCTGTACACTCATGTGTATTCTTAGAAAAATCAGGAGTCCTCGAGCTACAGAATAATTTGTTTATCACGAGTTGCGGGTCCCATCACTGAGGCTGGGAGGAATGAAACCTTGCGCTCCCCTTCCCCCGCCAGCGCTACAGTCTGAGACGAACACACATCCAGAAATGGAGGCATATTTTTGACATAACAGTGAGGCATTCTGGTCCTTGCTGAGTTCTTTACAGCAGATGTATCGCTAGTCTTTAGCTAATTCTCCTTCCACTCTTAGAGAAAGCTCAGGGGTTTGTGGGAAGCCAACAATCTGTCTTCTCAAATGGCCTCCTTTCAGGTGGGGACAGTGTGTTGATGACTCTTACAGCACATCGCTCAGGGCTGTATCTTCCTATACAAGGCCCCTGCACTTTGCACAACATAAGCTTTGTGCCGTGATCGGCTCAATTTTCTTCGATGTATTAGCTTCCCCCATTGGCTCTCACTGATTCCCCAGACTCAGTAAATCATTGTTCCTGGGTGTCGGTGGGCAGGAATTAACCGGCTTCTGTAACAGCTTATTTTTATTCAGTGTGCTCATCTGGGAACTGTTGGCGTGTAAATAAAAATGTATTATTTACCATTTAGGAGACTGGGAAATATCACACACACGGATCTTCAGAAATAAATTGTCATCTACGAGGCACTATCTTTTTGATTTATGGCAGATTTATTTCCTCCATCACCGGTGTGCCCAGATGGGCCTCCGGTTTGTCATTCGATAAATTCCTCGGGGTAGCGTGCCATGCTCTGGAAGGTTTATCTCTCTCTTTTATAGCCGGTCTTCCCATGGGTCCTCGCTGTTTGCTGTCTCCTTGTCAACAGTGCTCAAGGTGTGAGGTAACAGCTCGGGCTTGTGTTCACGTGACCTCCTCTAAAGGGCCCGAGGTGTGCGAAGCACAAGATGCAGTTTATGCATTCTCTATGGGAGAATGGCCGGTGTTAGTATTTCCTAACCTTTTTTTTTTCCAATATATTTTATTGATTTTTTACAGAGAGGAAGGGAGAGGGATAGAGAGCTAGAAACACCAATGAGAGAGAGAGACATTGATCAGCTGCCTCCTGCACACCTCCTACCGGGGATGTGCCCGCTACCAAGGTACATGCCCTTGACCAGAATCGAACCTGGGACCTTTCAGTCCACAGGCCGACGCTCCATCCACTGAGCCAAACCGGTCAAGGCTATTTTCTAACCCTTTAAAAAAAATTTTTTTTCACATGCACACAAGTAGGAGAGAATAATGAACCACTGTGTACTTATCATTCAACTGTAAAATTATTAATATTTTGCCAATTTTCTCTCATCTGTTTCCCATCCTTCTCCCCTTCTCCCTTAAGTACGTTAAAAGAAATCCCAGATATCATGTTATTTCACTGCGGTAGAAGCAAGCATTATTAAATCTATTATATGGGAAAAATAGAAGCACTAAAATGTTAAGAATCTCACCCAAAAGGTTGCAGTGAGTCTGTGGGGAAGGAAGGTACCAGAAGCTGATTCCCTCTAACACTGGTCCTATAAGTGAAATCAAACTAATCTCCCAAATTGACTTCCTCGGCGACACAGAAAGTGTGTCACCCACACAAGGACAGCTGTGGCAAGAATATTCGAACGGATTACTCACATCGATGGATTTATCTCAGCCCCTGAGTGTTTAAATAAATTGAAAGGGTTCACTTCCTGAAACGATAAATCAGGGTCCCTCTAAAGAATAACAAGGAAGTTAAATCCCCAAAGTGACATTTACTCAGAAGAATGCTATTTAAAATCCAAACATATGGAGTCATAAAGGATAAATGTGCGACCTCTGGTCAGCGGCAGCTCTAGAAATAATTTTCTTTTTTTTAATATATTTTATTGATTTTTTTACAGAGAGGAAGGGAGAGGGATAGAGAGTTAGAAACATCATGAGAAAGGGACATTGATCAGCTGCCTCCTGCACGCCCCTGACTGGGGATGTGGCCGCAACCAAGGCACATGCCCTTGACCGGAATCGAACCTGGGACCCTTCAGTCCGCAGGCCGACGCTCCATCCACTGAGCCAAACCGGTTTCGACTAGAAATACTTCTTTTGTTGCATCGGCAAAGCCAACATTCTGCAAGGAGAACTTACAGCACAGGCCATCTCCCATAAGACACCTTGAATGTCTGGGGTTTTCTCCTGACTTTCTTCTGAGCTTTAGGTACCTGGGCCTTCAAGGCAGCAGTGCCCGACAGGTCACCACCCTCCAGTGTCCCCACAGGTGTGTGACTCTCATAGCATCTCTCAGAGGTGATGTGGGAGTTTCCTTTATCCCTTGTGGTGCTGCCGGAAGCAGTTGTCCTAGGATAGCAAGGGATTTGTCCTGTTTTTGTCCCTCGTTTGGAGGCAACCTTTAACCCCTCAGACCACACCAGTCTATGCTAATGAGGTGGGTCCTGACAGCCCCGACATAGCTGCAGGGTACCACCAGGGGTTCAGAGAGCTGGGGCTTTGAGCCAGGTGATATCCGGCTGACCTCTTGACCTCTAGGGAGGGGAGCGGAGCTGTAGATTGAGGTCAATCACATGACCAGTAGTCCAATTGGGCCCCTGCGATAAATCCATAACGAGAACTCCAAACATGGGAAATCCGTATGAGCTTCTGGTTTGGAGACACGCCTTCTTGTTTGGAGAAGCCTGGCACCTGCGGGCACGGAGGCTCCGCATTGGAGGCCCGCCCAGACCTCCCCGTGTGGGTCCCCTCTCTGGGCTGGGCCTGATTTGTATCTTTTCTGGTAAAAGTATAGCGCTTTCCTGAGCTCTGAGTCATTCTAGCAAATGATTGAACCAGCGGGTGGTGGGAATGCCTGAACCTAGTCTCCAGCTGGCCAGAAGCACCAGTGGCCTGGAACCCTTAAAGTCTGGGGTGTGTGTGTGGGGGGGGGTCTAGAATAAAGGCGGTCCCGTGGGGGGCTGTGCCCTCCCGTCCTGGCCTGCACTAACCTCCAGAGTGTCAGAATCGTTCTGCTCAGCCCAGCACGCTTCTTGGCCCAAAGGGACCTGGTCATGATCAGCCCTGCACTCACCCCCAGATCTCAACACAGCACCTCAGGTGAGGCACAGCCCCAGGCACCTGAGGGAAGGAGCTCCAGCCCACCCTGAGCTAAGGGATGGCTCACAGAGAGTCCACCGCTTCTCTCCGTTATCGCTTTATTTCTGTTTTAAAACAGTCATAGCCGAGACGGGTTTGGCTCAGTGGATAGAGTGTCAGCCTGCGGACTGAAAGGTCCCAGGTTCGATTCTGGTTGGGGGCATGTACCTTGGTTGTGGGCACATCTCTAGTGGGGGTGTGCAGAAGGTGGCTGATCGATGTCTCTCTCTTATTGATGTTTCTGACTTTCTATCCTTCTCCCTTCCTCTCTGTAAAAAATCAATAAAATATATTAAAACAAAACACAGTCATTTTAGATGTGAATTACTGAGTAACACACACGGTCACCATCCCTTCCTCCCACCTGCTCTGTGCCCCGAGGGCCACCTGCACAGGCCGCTGCCCGGGCTCCCTCCCCGTGGCCGCCAGGTGGGCTGGCCCACGGGAGGCGCTGTCAGCGTTCCCAGGGCAGGAGGACAGCGTGCGTGGGGTTATCCCGGGCCACCGTGAGTCAGGTCCCTCCTCCCAGCTTCATGCTGTCACCTGCCTCCCGGAGTCTGGGGACTGCTCCCCGCCCGTCCTTCCCTCGATGGGCAAACAGCCCTTGGTAACCACGTTAGGAACCAGCACTGCAGCATCCCTTGGCCACAGGCCACAGCGCGGCGCCCGTGCCAGGCAGCGTCCTCAGAGAGCCGGTCTGTGTGCTTTCTGCACTCCGCTGGCCTGGCCGGGCACGGGAGCGGGGAGAGGCAGCAGGATGTATCCCATGCCCTCTGGGTGCAGCTGCCACCCACCCAGCACCCGGGGCTGCTGGGGGGACATCCTGGGTGGTTCTGGTCAGGAAGTTCAGGTGAGAGGAGATGGGCCAGCACACACCAACCAAGAAATGGTGAAGTGGCCGAGACCGGTTTGGCTCAGTGGATAGAGCGTTGGTCCACGGACTGAAAGGCCCCAGGTTCGATTCCGGTCGGGGGCATGTACCTTGCTTGCGGGCACATCTCCACTGTGGGGCATGCAGGAGGCGGCTGATCGATGTCTCTCTCATCGATGTTTCTGACTTTCTATCCTTCTCCCTTCCTCTCTGTAAAAAATCAATAAAATATATTTAAAAAAGAAATGGTGAAGTGACACTGGAGTAATGGGGAGCACCTGCACCACGCCAGGGCCCCCAAACAAAGCCGGTGCACTCCCGCCTCTCTCCAGTCCCTGGGCATCTGTCCAAAATGCAGCTCAGTGGCGCTGAAAAGGATGAGTCTCAGCTGAACCCCCGTGCAACAGCGACCTTGAGAGCCCCCCACTTGCCTCTGCAGTTTAGGTGAGACCTGCTGTTTGCGCTTCCTCACCACTGGGACAGACTCGCAGAAGATGCTTTTATACACAGGACCGGCCCTCGCCCGCCCCCATTTCCTGTTCTTTGTCTCTCGAATGCTTACTTAGCTGGGATCAGCGGTCCATGAAACCAGCTAGACGCGGGGATGCACATTTCCCTTCCTGCAACGGCCTCCCTCCGTGGCTGGCGCTGACACTGCCAGTCACCTTGCCTGGGACTGGCCTGGCTTTTCCGTAAACGTTCAAGGCGAGACCGGCCTGGCAGGACTCTGGTCTTCGGATGCGGCCTCTCCCTCCTGTGGCAGCCAGAATGGAACCAGTCTCCTTCCTTGCATGTTTGGTCCTGACCGCCCGAGCCAGGAACTGGCATTTTTGCTGGCACCCGGGGGTGATGCCTATGGGGTCAAGTGTGAGCCATGTCCCCCTGGAAGCCGGGGCGATGGGGCACATCCTGGGGTCTATGCCTTAGACCGCAGACGCTTTCTGCACCGGCAGGTGAGGGCCCAGTGGCTGCAGGCAAGGCCTTCCCTCTCCAAACCGTAGTTCTAGCTTCAAGCTGGGGTTCCTGGCAACCTGCTTTGTCAGGGGGGTGGGGCAGCAGGCTTTGTAAATAGAAACAGATTTGGGCGAATCGACGGTACGAATTTTGAAGTCGGTAAATCAACGGGAAGGATTTGGGGGTCAGTGTGCTTCTTTTTGAAATCGGCCTCGCACAGCCTTCGTTCCGTGCCCACGTCCAGCCGCCTCCCTTCGCCAGCCCCTCCCCGCTCAGCCTTGATGGGCTTGTCATCGTCAGCCCCGCTGACAATGAATGATGTCCTCTGGGGGAGCATCACAAGAACCCCGGTCCTGGCCGGCATCCATTGGCGCAGACTCTCTCTGAGTCAGAGCCGAAGGCCGTTAGCGAGGCAGCAACAGCTGCGAGGGCCGCACATCTGCGAGCCATTTGAAAATTTTATGATGAATAAAAACTATCCATTACACAGGCCGATGCATTATATATTAACCTAATGCCTCTCCAATTACACCACCGGCCGGCCCCTCTGGTTGTGCACGTTTTTGACGCATGACGCTCTAGCTCCAAAATCAATGTACATCTCTAAAACGTCAACTCTCCGGCAACACTGCTTAAAATCCCCTGCTCGATGTGGTCAACTGCTTCATCACAATAATAATAATAATAATAAAAACTACAGCCTTTCCTGGAAGCAGAAGAGAGACCTGGCGACTCGCAGCATGCTCCAAGCGGAGGGGAGAATTATGGGTTTGAGACCAAATAACCAAAAGACTGGGACGACAAGAAAATATATACACAGAGAACATCAAAAGAGGCCGGAAAATAAACCTTAACAATGGTTCAAGCACCATAAGCTGTTGAAGCTGTCCCCTGTGTGCGGATGACCCGGTTCTGCGATGGAGTAGCTGGTGGCACAATCAGGATGCTTTAGAGGACCCCGCGGCACGATGAAAAGGGAGGCGGGCGGGGGAAATTGAGAGCCAGAGGAAGAGAAAGGAACTGAGCTGAGTGCCGCTCAGGCAGAGGCGGGGGCCCGTGCTGGCGATGAACCCTGCTCAGAGCAGTGCGCCCCGGCCCAGCTATGTCCCAAATGACGTCCTGAATCTGTGGGTGACACCGCTCCCTCCCTTCCCGTGTCCGGTGGCCATGCTCAGGTCCCCAGGGCCTGGGTCTGTTTTGGGAATGTCTTTCCCACCCCTTTCATTTTTATTCTCTTTTCCACAAACGCTGTAGTTTAAAGATTCTCTCTCTGAACACAGCTTTTGGTGGGACGAGGCTTTGCTTATTTCCCTGCGTTAAACCTGCATTTTTATTTCGGCCCAGCCTCCCTTCTCTCCTCGTTCCGCGGCAGTGCCTGGCCATATGTGCTGAAGAAGACGGCGCTTTCCTTTGGCTTCCTCTGGCTGGCTCTGAGCTGAGGACGATATATTTTAAGCCCCACATTTAAAAATAAAAACGCTGGCAAGGCTTGTGAGGAACTAAAAACATCAAGATATGCTTGGAGCCTGGGCTCCGATGGGTACGATTTCAAAGCCAGAGTTTGAAAGGAAGGAAGAGACCAAGTGCCCAGGTGGAGAGGTTGGAGCTGATCCCTGAGTGTGGGTCTCGCTGCTGGGAGGTGGGGGGGAATAGGAGGGGGAGGGGAAAGCGGCCTCCTAGGGCAGCGTGGCCAGGGAGCTGCCTCGTGGCCCAGGAACCTTCTGGCAGCTTCCACCAGGAGTCCAGGTGGTCAGTGAGGTCTGCACCACCTAGAAAAGTGCAATGAAACTGCCCTCTTTCCTTCCCTGGCTCACCCCTTTGGTGCATCTGCACATGAAATGTGAACATGTGATGTGGCCGCACACATGTGACTTGGCCACAAACATGAGATGGTCATGAACAAGAGATGACCATGTCCTGAGATGCTTGGCAACAGAAGTGGGTAGAGGAAAAGAGGAAGCAGGTTTTGGAACTCACAAAGCCTGGCAGAAGCTGGTTGGTGGTGAATTCCTTCCATCATAAAAAGCTGTAAGCAGCCGAGACCGGTGTGGCTCAGTGGATAGAGTGTTGGTCTGCCGACTGAAAGGTCCCAGGTTTGATTCCGGTCAAGGGCATGTATCCTGATTGCAGACATATCCCCATTAGGGGGCGTGAAGGAGGCGGCTGATCGATGTCTCTCATCAATGTTTCTAACTCTATCCCTCTCCCTTTCTCTCTGTGGAAAATCAATAAAATATATATATTTTTAAAAAGTTGTAAGCAAGGGATCTGGTCCCCGCCTCGTACCGGGATGAGGGAATTCCTCTCCTGCAGGAATCCACTCCCCAGTGCAGCCTGTGCAGGTAAACATGGGCTTCACTTTTTCCTTTTTGATGGGAACCGTGTGAAATAACATTTATCACAATTCCTATGTTTGTAGTACAAGCAGCGAGGGCATCCGTGTGTGAAGTCCATTTTTAAGGCATCTAAATGATCAAAGTACCAATTTTGACCAACCAGGCAAGGGGAAAGAATGAAGTACCTTTCTATTCCAGCAAAATGGTACTACAAAATTATCATGTGACAAAGCAATTGAAAGGTATGCAGCTAAAAGTTTGTTTTTTTTTATTTACTGCCTGACACATATGGAGGTAAGTCAAGCAGTTAATAAAAATATTTTTCTGGTGCTGAAACCGGTTTAGCTCAGTGGATAGAGTGTTGGCCTGCGGACTGAAAGGTCCCATGTTACATTCCGGTCAAGGGCATGTACCTTGGTTGCAGGCACATCCCCAGTAGGGGGCGTGCAGAAGGCAGCTGATCGAATGTTTCTAACTCTCTATCCTTCTCCTTTTCTCTCTGTAAAAATTCAATAAAAAATATATTTTTTAAATATTATTTTTCTGGATTTTGTGAGGAGGTTTATGATCTCTACCAGTTTTGAAAATGTGTAAGATTTTTTTCCTCATTCGAAATAATATTCACTTTTATATACCTTACTTTGAATTCTTAATCCTGCACTTCTTTTTGTTGTTGTTAAAAAGAGCTCTCCTAATTCTATAAGCTGTAGGCCCTACAAAATCCAAATTCATTCCTGATACTGATTTAAACTTTCTCTTTTTTTGGCTATTAATTTTCATGAACTGTTCTAGCCTTAAGTAATATTCACTCATGAATATAAAAGCTAATTGAAAAGAATAGTTCTAATACATCTCACTAAGAAATGCATGTCCAATAAAATTTTACTTTTTACGTTTAGAAGTGATCGTTAAAATATGACTATGTACTACATAGAGTAATAAGCACTGCCAGGTAACAGAGTTAGTTAGAGTATCATCTAACCAAGGTTGAGAGTTTGATCCCTGATCAGGACATGTACAAGAATTAACCCTAAATGCATAAATAAGTGGAATAACAAATCAATGTTTGCTTTTCTTTCTCTCTCTACTTGACTCTCTGTAAAATCCAATTACAAATAGATTAATAGCCAAAACCGGTTTGGTTCAGTGGATAGAGCATCGGCCTGCAGACTGAAAGTTCCCAGGTTCAATTCCGGTCAAGGGCATGTACCTTGGTTATGGGCACATCCCCAGTGGGGGGTGTGCAGGAGGCAGCTGCTTGATGTTTCTCTCTCATCGATGTTTCTAACTCTTTCTCTCCCTCTCCCTTCCTCTCTGTAAAACATCAATAAAATATATCTTTAAAAAAAGAGGTTAATGATATTTACAAAAAGGCTTTAAGAAAAAATAGGTTTCTTAAAAGACAGAATCTTTAAAACATTTTAAAGTTTTGATTTAAAATTTTGTTCAAATTTTACCATAGTTTTTTAAAAATTTAAATATAACTCAAAAACATTTTCTGCCCTGGCCAGTGTGGCTCCAGTGGTTAGAGCTCTGGCCCTCACACCGCAGGGTCTCAGGTCCGATTCCCAGTCAAGGGCACATACCTGGGTTGCAGTTGCGATTCCCTGCCCTGGTTGGGGTTTGACCTCTCTCTCTCAGTCTTTCTCTCTCTCTCAGTCTCTCTCTCTCCCCTCCGATTCCCTCCCTCTCTCTGTTCCACTCTCTCTAAAAACCAATGGGAAAAATATCCCGGGGAGAGGATTAAAACAATGTATTTTCTGTACAAGAGCCCGTGGAACATAAAAGAACTTACTTTGACATTTTAAAAAATACAAAGCATTACGATGGCACGTGCACTTTCTGAGCACTTCACAACACATGAAGAAGTGGAAAACTGGGTTTCTGAATGGTTTGCCTCAAAACAAAAAGCCCTGTTAGGATGTCATCCACAAATTACCTGAAAGATGGGGAAATGTGTAACCAGCAACGGACATTACTTTGAATAAAGCACTTTTTGATCTTTCAAAAAAAAAATACAAAGCATTAAATCATTAAATTTAATTGGTAAAAAGAAATCAAAGTAAAAATGCAAGGATTTCTAAACTTCAGATAAATAACTGCGTTTTTGGGGGGTTCATTTCTTCTCCCCCCCCCAGAAGACCCTGGTTCCTAATGAAGCCCCCTGAAAGGAAGCAGCAGGCTGGACCCCGGGAGGGGGGGTGGGGGCTCGCAGCCTCCTGAGCCGGTGCTATTTTAGACAGACAGGCCTGTCGCTCTGAAAGATGAGCTGGGTCCTCTCTGAGAGGCAGCCTCCGGGCCCCTGGCTCCCGCCTCCACAGTCTTCGGTTTCTGTGATTTTCACTCGGTCAAGATTTGTACCAGTTTCGTCCTGTTTTGCAACCACCATCCCGTACTTGTTTCATCTCAGTTCTATTTGCAGAGGAATTCTGTGGCCAGGCCCAGCCTTCTTACCACGGCTCCTCACTTCCTGAGTTTTCGAGTTAATCATCTCCGAGCTGGCTGGGTGTCATTGTCCAGTTTTTCTCCCCCGAAGGGCTCCTGGTGTGGATGTGTCCTCAAAGAAGCAGACCAAAGCAGGACCGGCAATCGGTGGATGTCCAAAGACACGGGAAAGAAATAGGAAATGTCTTTAGATAGCCACAGGGAAATGGGCTGGAAATGAAAAACGGTATCAAATAATAGAGCAGACAGACACATGGTTGTTATCCAAGCGGCTCGCTTTTATGCCTGTAAACCTGAGGGAAATATAAGCCCACCCACACTCCAATAAAAGTTACTTATCGGCTTAGCAAATATCAGACACCATGATACGTGTTGTTGGCAAGGGTGTAATGGGACAGGTGCATTTATAAACTGTTAGAAAGATTAGAAACCGGAATGACCTTCCGGGGCTCTGTCCATCCAAACCTCCAAGTTACCTGGTCACCCAGCGGAGTGGAATTGCAGGGGGGACTGTCTCCTCTCTCTGTCTCAAGTGTCTTCCTTCCCAACTTTATTCTCCATCTTCCTATCAGGATTTAAAAAGACTTTTTTTGTGCCCTAGGCAATTTGGCTCAGTGGAGAGAGCGTCGGCCTGCGGACTGAAGGGTCCCAGGTTCGATTCCAGTGAAGGGTACATATGCCTGGGTTGCGGGCACATCCCCAGTGGGGGTGTGCAGGAGGCAGCCAATCAATGATTCTCTCTCATCATTGATGTTTCTTATCTCTCTCTCCCTCTTCCTTCCTCTCTGAAATCAATAAAAATATTTTAAAAAATACTTTTTTGTTATGAAAGTTCCATGCACTTGAAAAGGTGGAGCAGAATCATGAACTTTCATTACCCATCACCCAGTCTCAGCATTTCCTGTTTGACCATTCTTTTTTTAAAAATATATTTTATTGCCAAGACCGGTTTGGCTCAGTGGATAGAGCGTCGGCTTGCGGGCTGAAAGGTCCCGGGTTTGATTCCGGTCGGGGGCATGTACCTTGCTTGCGGGCACATCTCCACAGTGGGGCGCGCAGGAGGCGGCTGATTGATGTCTCTCTCTCATCGATGTTTCTGACTTTCTATCTTTCTCCCTTCCTCTCTGTAAAAAAATCAATAAAATATATTTAAAAAAAATAAATAAAAATATATTTTATTGATTTTTCACAGAGAGAAAGTGAGAAGGATAGAATGTTAGAAACATCGATGAGAGACATCAATCAGCTGTCTTCTGCACGCCCCCCACTGGTACATGCCCGACTGGAATAGAACCCAGGACCTTTCAGTCCGCAGGCCAACGCTCTATCCACTGAGCCAAACCGGTTTTGGCATTGACCATTCTTTTATCTCCTCTGCTAAAGCCCCTTCCCTCCTTTTCATGACAGAGTATGTCAAACAAATGACCAGCTTGGTTCTTTTTATAAAAGAGAATAGCTACACTAACTTCTTTTCCTACAGGTTAGACTCTGACATGGCCTGCATGTGTGTGTCCCTCCCGTTTCACATATTGAGCCGATCCCCAGTGCTGTGGTGTTAGTCGACAGCCGCTGCAGGCCAGGAAGAGCGCTCTGACCATGAACTGCATTGGCTAGCACCTTGACCTTGGGCTTCCCAGACTGTGAGAGGATACAATGGGGGGTGCAGCCGTTCACCGTGGTATTTTGATATGGCAGCCGGGCTGACTCACAGAGAGCAGAGCCCAAGCCTCATGATTCAGCCCTCGTGACTCATTCCGGCTGTGTCCCCTCTCACACGGGGCTCAGCAATGCCGGAGACTGAGGTTCTGAAAAGCAGCGGATGTCTCAGCAGCCAGGCCTCTGCATGTCCCATCCTGATGCCTTGAAGACCCTGCAGGCTCCCGCCACAATTCCACCGGCACCCTGTGGGTTCAGGTCCCGCATAGCCTTCTGTGATGAACGCCCACCTTCACCTCCCTCCGAATCAGCTCACTTCCGTTATCACCTGGCTGTCACTGGATACGGCACCTTACCTCCCGGTGCTTTTCACTAGCTTCCCTCCCTTCCCCGGACCGTCTCGATCATCTTTGAACCCACACTGCCAAACTAGGCC
Source organism: Lasiurus borealis (assembly GCA_004026805.1). Lineage (NCBI taxonomy): Eukaryota > Metazoa > Chordata > Mammalia > Chiroptera > Vespertilionidae > Lasiurus > Lasiurus borealis. The sequence continues at coordinate 13,924 of PVJN01025514.1, read as the reverse complement.
TGACTTAGGAGACACAGTCATGTTTATTACAGGCCCATCAGAGTGAAAATTGCTCTAGAAGAAACAGCACGTTAGCTGTTAATTTCTGACACTCTGGTGTTGTTTCTGATCCCTGCTAGAATAAGGGCAAGAGAAGGGAAAAGGGCCGGAGGGCCAGGGAGAAGAGGTAGAACCAGGGGGGCTGGCCACCTAGAACGCACCCCTGGTTGAATCTTCTCTCTGGCCAGCCCTTTCATTCAATTCAGTGATCTATGGCCAGCCCTTTAATACGGGGGTCCACAAACTGGGGGCCCCTCAGAGAAACCCTGTGCAAGGCATACAAGCTAACAGTGACTTTAACGTTTTTAAAGGGTTACAAGAAGTCTGTGCAACACTGACTGGAGGTATGTGGCAAAGCCTAAAAGAGTCCTCCACTCCCTGCTTCCGCAGGACAAACGGATTTAGCAGCATCTCTCTCTCCCGCAGCGTCCTTTGGGGTGCAGGAAGTTCTGTGCTGTGGGGGGGCTCATTTCCCAGGCCTCGGATTACTTCCCGGTGCCAGCACGGGGCCAGGTCAGACCGTGCTGGGTGGCAAGCTGCTGAGCACTTCCGGGGTTCTGAATGCCGGACACAGGCAGGAGGACAGGAACCGTTAAAACACAAAGCACGCGCCCGAAGGGAGAATCCGACACCCTTCCCGCCTGCCACGCCCATCCCAGGCATCCGCGATTTTCGGTTATTAGCCAGCTGCCAGCGAACATCAGAGGACTTGGCAGATATGAGAGATCAAATGTCTAGAAAGAATCCAGAGTGCAGGTGACAGGAAAAATGTAGAAGATAAAACAATTACCTACCTTGTTTAGCTCAAACCTATTCAACTGGTTTAACAAATCGCGCAGAGCCCAGCAGCATGGCTCAGTGGTTGAGCATCAAGCCATGAACTAGGAGCTAACGGTTCAATTCTTGGTCAGGGCACATGCCTGATTTGCAGGCTTGATCTTCAGTCTGGGGCATGCAGGAGGCAGCCGATCAATGAATCTCTCTTATCACTGATGTTTCAATTTCTCTCTCCCTCTCCCTTCCTTTCTGAAATCATTAAAAATATATTTTTAAAACATCTCCCAGAAACAAAAATAGGACAAATGTTCACGAATCACATGTGATCCATCGGATCTATTTCTGGCAATCCATCTTAGGCAGACAATACCAAACACAAAACAAGTTATATTCGCACTGCTGTTTCTGGCAGTTCTCCTCACACAAGAACACGGAAATAACACAGATTGCAAACTGCACTCAGTGGGCAACCGTCGTGTCGCCAGCAGATGGGACATGAAGGAGTCATTAGCGACAATGGCTCTAACACGCAGACCCGCCAGGCACTGCCTGGAGTTGTTTTTTGTCTTTTCGTTGGGCAGAGGAGAGGGGACCAAAGTCCCAGGGAGACTGACAATCAACCCCACAGGATTGATTCCGAGGGAACACTTCACACCAATTGAAATATACTCATACTCACCCTAATATATAAAAAGCCAGCGGCCATGACAGAAACTAGACAGATGACTGAACAGCAGGCTGCATGGGGCGACCAGGCCAGCAGGGAGGGCAGTTGGGAGTGACCAGGTTGGCAGGGTGGGACAGCAAGGGGCAACCGGGCCGGAGGGGGGGGCAGTTAGGGACAATCAGGCAGCAGGCAGAGGCAGTTGGGGGTGATCAGGTCCGCAAGGTGGGCCAGTTGGGGGCCATCAGGCAGGCAGGCAGGTGAGTGGTTAGGAACCAGCGATCCCGGATTGTGAGAGGGATGTCCGACTGCCAGTGATCAGGACTAAACTGGCAGTTGGACATCCCCCAAAGGGTCCCAGATTGGAGGGTGCAGGCTAGCCTAAGGAACCCCCCTACTCAGTGCATGAATCCCGTACACCAGTGCTCTAGTTTTTATATAGACTTTCAAGTCTGTGGCATTAACAGTCCCAGGAAACATACTCTGTGGCTTCATATTCTATTTCCCCTACCATCCTGAGACCCCAGCACATTATAGGGGTTCTGAGGGCCAGTTTGACAAGCAAGCTATTACATGAAAAAAAAACAGCAAGGAAGAAAACTATATGTACATTATACACTATTACATCTAAAACCACCACCATTGGGGAAACACGTAAAATGTTAATGGCTGGGTTAGCATACTGGATTTCAGGTAATCTTACTACTTTCCTTTTCCCTTTGGTAATGTGGTTTCAGTACTTTTATAATAAAAAATGTGCTTAGAATACTTGCTGAGTTGCTAAGCCTCTTGGGTGGTAAGAAAATCCGAGGCAGACAATCTCAGTGCTAGTTTTCAGGGCTGTTTTCAATTTTGGTGTTCTTACTCGGACTAATTTTAAGAAATGCAGGATTACAGGAATGTGAATCATGAGTTACAAATCCACAGCATTTGCTAAACTGACTGGAGGCCAAGGACCAGGATTCATATGAAATGAAATCAAACTCATAAACAAGGGATTCTGTGAGAACAAAGCCCGTCATGAAACTGTCGTGTATGTGCAGACGAACTGTCCGTGTCGGGCTGTTTAAGTGTTGCCCCAAGATGGGATGCTGCCTTTTATCTGAGCTCTGACTCAGCAGCACTCCTAGCGAGATTTATGACTGTCTCAGAGCAGTCTCACTTCGTTCCCACGGGGTGTCTGGTGCACACTGCATGACACACACCTAAGGCATGTAACGTTTTGAAGGATGGAAGGGTACTCGGCCACCGTAGCTAATTTAGTTGGCTCGGCTGTGGCCGCTGGGGAACAAAGATGCTGCTGGACCCTATAAATTTCCTCCCGCTAATCCCCCCACTAAAAGCTTCTGAGTTGACATCGAATACCTAATTCAAGTGAAAAGGATTGTTTCGCCTGATAATAAAAGGCTGCAATTTAATACTATTTCTTTGCAATGCAGTAGTTAGAATGAGCAAATCCCGACTCCTAATTTATTAAGAACGAGTTCTATACAATTAGAAGCCGCCATTCCATTTGTCAACACTTGGTTAGTGGGTAACCCAGATTAATGCTCAACTGCCGAAGGGCTCAACACAGAACCACAGTTAGAAAGCACTCGCTTTCTCTAGTTTTATGGATGTGCTCAGTGAGCCATAGCCTTCCAGAAAAATCCCTAAACACACGCTGAATGAATACATGACCAGCCATTCACCGGGAAGGCATAAAAGGAAAACCAACGACACGCAGGCCTGACGACTCGAGCAGACTTTATTTTGCAGGAAGAACGCAGCGGACAGCACAGGTGACCATTAAACTGAGCTCTCAGTGGCGAGGGGACTCTCGGCCAGAAGAGGGCTGGGGCAACCTCCGGCTGGAGAGGTCCAGGTTCACGTCTAAGAAGGTGTACACGTTGTAGTCATGGTGCTGGAGGTTCTTGTAGGTGGTGTTGTCAAACGGCTCAGGGGGAGGGGCGGCTGGTGCGGCGGCTGCGGCTGGGGCAGGCTCTGTGGGGGGAACACACAGTGAGCATCTCGGACAAGGAAAGGGCTTTGTTAGAACCCTCCCTGCTATGAAGTGTTTCATTAGGAAAGGAAAGCCCACGAGAGCAACAGTATCTTCAAAACCACAATCAAGAGATTAGCTGAAAATCTATTCTAAAACATAGAGCCTATGACATGGAATAGTTATCATAATGTGTCTTAACAAGCTGCTTTTTGTACTTGTAGACCCTGGACTTGTCAGAACTCTGAAAATGCCTACAATTACGGAGGCGGGACTTTGAGGTCACATAAAGATGCAGGGGAAAGAGATAAGATCTACTAGAAATAAACAGAAACAAACATTTACAGAAGAAAATGTTCAAAAGCAGGGACTCTCTTCTAAGTCTCTGAATACAAGAAAATTAAACAAGCGCCAACTGTTTTAAAAACAACAGTGCAGGGGTACCGGAAATGGGACGTGTAGCATTTTTTTAAAAAATGTTGTTGATCTATTTTAGATTCATAGACTACAATTACTTAGTTTTGTTTCCTTAAGTGGAAAAAAGTTAAAATCCATGCACTAGATATTTGGTAATCTTAAAACTAGAAGTGTGTGGGTGAAGCAAAAGAAACATCGCTCGCCAGGAAGGGAAGGGGGAATGCAAGACAGCATGACGGCAGGATGAAGCTTGCGTGGGATGGCAGCTAAGGTCCGGGTTAAGTTCTCACTGGAGCTCTCTGGGCCGCACAAAAACATTAAACACATTCTCCCACTATTTGGATTCATACCAAAGCTTTGGCTTTCTTTTTTTATTGTATTAAAAATGATGTCTTAAAGAGCTGAACCTTTCCAATCTCCAAGAGTCGAGTATCTTCCATGTGGTGTGGGCATCTTCAAAGTGAAGGTAAACACTAACACTTATCAAAAACTGATCCGCGTGGAAGGCACGGAGCCGGGTGGATTTAGTGACATTCAGCCCACCGCACAGACACAGCCCCTGCACTCCTGGATGGCATCACTCGCCTCCAAAGGGCAGAGAGAGTATTGGAAAATTCCCACATCCATGAAAAATGAGGAGCAAAGTTTTTTCAAAAAGATGTGCAATCTGAAAACCCCAAATTCTGCTTTCCTCTGAAGGTTTCGGTATTTCTCATTACAACTCAACGGCTGACACAGGAGCGTTAGGCAATGCAGTTCTTGAGGTCCTGAGCAGTCTGGTAAGCGCTGGCACTTGGCATATTAATGACAAACGGAGAAAAAGAAGGGAAGGAAACACGTAAATTCTGTCAACAGAACGCGATCAATAACAATGACCAGGTAACATAAATCAGGAAAAATGTATACTCTTTAAAAAGTATGAATAGCAGACAGGAAGGAGCTGGATTTCTTAGTAATGCATTTTAAAGGTGTCTTGATGAGAGACACAGACCCTAAAATTGGAGACCTCCTTTACTGTTTTGCCATGACCTACCTAAAGCACACTATATTTTATGAAGTTCAATGTATAAGTAAATGGTAACGTAATAAGAATAAACAGTTTCCCTTTAAAAATCTGTGGTAGAAAAAAGCCCTTCATGAAATTCATTAAGAGAAGGGAAGCAGCCCACTGTTTTTTCAGTAAAGCAGGAAAGGAAAAGTCCAGTGAAAAGATTCATGCGGTCCATTCGACCAAGCATAACCATCGCCCTTCAATTTAACAGGACGCCCCTTTCCACTCAGTGGGCTGCTCTGCGAGTCCATGCAGTGGACACTGGCACACCCTCCAAAGTTAAGGGTGATGAGTTACATTGCCAGTCTTCAAAATTATCCTAAGGAACAGTCAAGGGCCTACTCTTTCCTTGTCAAACGTTTTAGGGCTTTTGTTTATAAGGTGGGTATTATTCCTAATTCATAAAATCCTCTGCTTATCTGAGAATTACAGGCAATGTTTCTCCTACTGACTCTGGTTAATTACAGTATGCCTCAGATCCTAGTTCTTCAGTCTCACCACCCCCGAAGGACAGGAGAGTTCTTAACAATCGAGGTGTACCCTGTGTGTCCTGCTGGCCTCCCACTTGGGTCGCTGAGTCTTCCGTGATTTCACTCTTGGCCTCAAGCTTTAGTCCTGTCGTCTTTTCACGGAGGATGTCCTCATTAGGAACAGGAACTGGCTTCAAATTCTTCACTGGGACCCGGTCTTCCAAAACCTCTCCGTTAGCCTTTGAGAGTCCGCCTATGGCCTGCTTCCCCACATCTTCTTTTTTGAACGGGAAAAAAGGCACCTCCCCATCGGGCTCTGGGACTTGCTTTGCTAAGCTTCCTCCTCTGGGCTCAGGAGGAGTTGCTTGTAGCTGTCTTCCTGCGGTGGCTTTTTTTGTCAACTGAGTGGGCACGGGGCCACCACTCGGTTGTGTAGATAACCTTGGTTTTGTGTGGTCAGCTGAAATCTTTTTCCCTTCCAATGGCTTCTGGCTTTCATCTATTTTATTTAAGCTAACCATTTTCTGCAGGTTTTTCTCCTTTACCTTTTGCTTCATGGCCTCTTCACCTACTTGTGACTTGGGCACTGTGGGTTTTGCTTCATCTTTCTTGTCCTTTACTGGCAGAATGGGGGTCCCTTTCTTTGCCTGACGGGGCTTTTCGGGCACCAGGAGGTCCGGTTGTGGCTGTGGTGACCAGGTTTTCTCTTTTGCCGGTACTGAAACTTTGGAGGCTCTCTTTTCAAAGGAAGGGGAGGCCTCTGGTTTCGAAACCCTTCCTTTGCCTTTGCTCACCGGTTGAGAACCAACTTCTGAGCCCTCTTTCTCCTCGTCAGACTCTGAATCAGAGGAGCTGGAGGAAGATGAAGATGACGATGAAGATGAACTGTCAGTCACTCTCTTGCTCTTCTGAAGAGCTTCTGACTCGGAGCCCTGTTTTCTGAACGAAGATGGAACCTTTTCAGGAAACGCTACCAAAGTCTTTCTTGACGAAAACTTTGCAACCCTGTCCTCTGCGAATAGCACGTTGTCACCAGGGTTAGGGCTAGCTACTGTCCCACCTTGATTCGCAACTGCTGAGTGAGAAGTGGGTGAAGTTAAGTTTTTAGGTAATTCAGCTGCTGTTGGAGTGGTTAGTAGCTTGCCCCTCTCTTTTGGGTCCACTACATCTAGGAAATGGCATAAAGAGGATTATTTTTAATAATTAGTAAAACAATCTAAATTCAGCAATGTTACAGGCATTTCATCATATACCAACCTCTCAGTTATAACATCGTCAACGTAATAATCCCAAGGGATGTTTCAGGGCAACCCACTCTTAAGTGAAAGCCAAACCACAGGAGAGAACAGTAAGAAATGTAGGTGCTTTTTTTCTTGGCAAATGGAAATTTTAAAAATGGGATTTTTAAAAACCGAAATAAATGTTTCCGTTTTTCACAAGAGAGTTCCTTTGGTAATTATTTTTAAACTATTTCATCCAAATTTAAGATGGTTAAACTATACTATAAAGATATTTTCAGATGACTGTTCAAGTTTTACAAATGTATAATTTCCCAAAACCCTAAAAAAACTGGCGCTTTTCATGTATTGAAGAAGTTACCCATATTGTATGAACTTGAACTTTTTGAACAAAATAGCAAAGCAAAAGTAGAGACAAAAGCCTGGTTTGGGCTTGGGGTATACACATCCATGTGTGTTAAGAGTGAGGGGCTCATACTCCAGCCGGTTTGGCTCAGTGGATAAAGCATCAGCTTACAGAATGAAAGATCCTGGGTTTGATTCCAATCAAGGACACATACCTCAGTTACAGGCTCGATCTCCAGTCATGTGCGGGAGGCAACCAATCTGTGTCTCTCTTCCATCGATGTTTCTCTCTGTCTCTCCCTTTCCTTTCCACTCTCTCTAAAAATCAAGAGAAAAACATCCTCTGGTGAGGGTTAATAAAACAAACAAATGCACACACAAAACACCACACACACACACATATACACAGTGGGGGTGCTCAGAGAGAGGGTATAAAGTAGTTCAAATGAAATTGCCCTAAGGGAAGAAAAGTCCTTCAAAATCATAAGCCACTTGAAGATTTCTTTAGCTAAGGAAAGCAAAGTATTATAAGACCACAAAAGCCTAAAATAATTTAATATCGAATACATTATTGAAAGCAACAGGTAATAAGCGCTAACATAATAAAAGTCATATTTTGTCAAGTCAATTATGAAAAATGAAATTACAGTACATTGATTAGAGCTAATTTCAGTTTTCTCAGGGGGGTAAATCTTTTGTAAGTATACGGATTAAAAAAATATATAGGACATGTTTTTATAAATTAAAATTACTTTTCAAATCTAAAGTAAAAACTTTAGAAATATTACAAATGAGCAAACTCTAAATCCAGAGTCTTGATTTTCAAGTCTAGAAGACAATTTTATACTAAAAAAATATGTATCTAAAGAGGAAAAACTGCATTCCTAGCTTTTTTATATTACAGTATCCAAAAGGTTTTTAATTGTCTTCTGAGCTCAGAGACTTCTATAGAATAGAATGATAGAAAATAATGAAAGAAAAGAGACATAATAATAAATCAGAAATGGGCCAGAGGTTAACGGGCAGTGTAGAAGGATGTGACTGAACTAGAGCATGGGTGACTGTGTAGAGCCGTCACCTTCACTTCCAGCACCACTTCCTCCATGCCACGTCTAACTCTGTGGCCAGATGCCACCGTAGAATCTGCATCCCGACCGCCCAGAGCAGGTGCTGATGCAGTTGACTCTCAAACCTCACACAGAGCTCTAGGATCATGCCAAATATAAAAAGGAGGTAAAGAAGTGGGCACACACCTGAACTCTCCCTCTCTCCCTGTCTCTCTAAACCACAGAGTTCAGACATGCCTAATGGCAATGTACAGGATATGCTGGCCTCCAAACCCAATAGCCTCCTCACCTGTGTCATTAATCCACTTCTACTCTGAGCAAATATTTTCTAAAAAATAAGGAAAAAAGAAAACCCCGAACAATCCAATTAGAAAATGGGCAGAGGACCTAAACAGATACTACTCCAAAGAGGACATACAGATGGCCAATATTCATGTGAAAAGATGCTCAACATCAGGTAAATGCCAATCAAAACTACGAGATACTACCTCACGCCTGTCAGAACTGCTATTACCAAAAGGGAACAAATGCCCTGGCTGGGTTGGGTGGGGCGTTGTCCCATGCACCAAATAGGCTGAGCGTTCAATTCCTGGTCAGGGCACATACCGAGGTTTTGAGTTCGATGCCTGGTCGGGGAGCCTACGGGAGGCAACAGATTAATGTTTCTGTTTCTCTCTCTCTTTCAAATCAATAAAAAAGCATATCCTTGGGTAAGGATAAAGAGAGAGAGAGAGAGAGAGAGAGAGAGAGAGAGAGAGAGAGAGAGAGAGTGTGCTCGCACACGCACTCTTGTTGGGAATGCAGATTGGTGCAGCCACTGTGGAAAACAGTATGGAAGTTCCTAAAAAATGTAAAAATAGAGCTACCATAAAAACCATCAGTTCTACCTCTGAGTATTTATCCACAGAAAATGAAAACATTAATTCTAAAAGATATAGCAGCATTATTTACAATAGCTAAGATATGGAAGCAATCTAGATGCCCATTGATTATGAATAAAGATGTGGTACATATATTAAATATTACTCAATAATTAAAAAAAGAAAAAGAATCCTTGCCACTTGCACCATCATGGATAGACCTAGAGGGAATTATGCTGAGTGAAATAAGTCAGAGAAAGACAAATACTGGGGAATTTAAAAGAAATAAACAAACAAAACCAAACAAATTCACGGAGAACAAACTCATGGTTACAATGGGAGGGCTGGGTGGAAAGGGGATGGGTTAAAAAAAAAAAAAATTAAAATAAGGCTTATCTTAGATGGGCTCTTTGAGTAAAAAAATTATACCTAAATTTTCCAAAATTTGTTATGGAGGTTTTTAAAATTGTAAATAAGTTATCAAAATTGCCTTGTAGGGTGATTCATCACCTACTAAAAATGGAAAGAAAATTTCAAATGAGATTAACAATGATAGAACTTAAACACGCCCCAAAGCAGAGTGATAGTGGTGTAATTAGCAAAGATATGAATTGTCAGTATGCTTGTGCCTCTATAGAAGGAGACAGAAGATTTGTGCAGTTTATACTCATGAACTCCCAAAGTATGGAGTGAAGGTTGGCCTGACAAATTATGCTACAGTATATTCAACAGAGTTGGTGTGGGCAAGATCTAAGAGGGCCGAGTGGAGGTGGCTACAGGTGAATAGAATGTGGAAAGCATTGCTGGTCAACCCGGTGCCTTCACCTGCTATTTGGAGGAAGGCTTGTCAGAACTACTACTGGCAATAAAGTTTTGGGGGCCCTAAAGAGAGCTATGGATGGAGGCTTGTCTCTCCCTCACAGTACTAAGTGATTCCCTGGATATGATTCAGAAAGCAAGGGATTCGATGCAGAAGTACATCACAGGTCAAAACATTGCAGGTTATATGTGTTACCTAATGGAAGAAGATAAAGTTGCTTACCAAAAAACAATTCTACAAGTTCATAAAGAACAATGTTAACTTCAGACACAAAGGAGATGTATAAGAAATCTAGTTCTGAAAAGGAGAAACCAAGATGGCAGCATGGGTAAACATCTAAACTGCTGCCCTGCACAATTTCAAAACTACAACTAAGACAGAACGGACGTCATCCAGAACCACAGGAAGGCTGGCTCAGCGGAAATTCTACAACTAGAAGGAAAAGAGACTCAAAGGAGTTGTGTAAGGCAGAGGTACCAAGGTGCATGTACGGAGATGGCAGGCACCTGACTGGCTTTCTCAAGCGGGAGGGAGACAAAAGCTCCCGACTGCACTGAACTCCAGTTCCGGGCGAGACTCTGGGGAACCAGACTCACTGGGGGAGAAACTGGACTGTCTGGCAGCAGGCGGAACTCAGGGCAGCTTTCTCTCAGAGGTGCTGGCAGCAATTACCACGGGACACTGAGACATAGGGGCCTATTAGGGCAGAGCTGATGGGAAACCAATGCTGTCTGCTCTTCCCTGAGACTCCGCCCCATCCAAGCTGAGCACAGAGGCTTTTGCAAGGGTGTCTCCAGCATAGAAGTTTTCCCAGCATAGACACAGCTGATCCTCACAGCTTAGAAGTCAATTCCTCCCAGTGATACCAACAACAATCAAGGCTTACCTACAACAAGACATCCCACAAAGGGGTGCACCAAGAGTGTCCACTTCAGGTAACTGGAGAGGCTGAGCCCTATAGGACACCTAGCACAAAAAGCCACTCTACCAACTTAGGGAAGCAGCCAAAATGTGGAGACAAAGAAATAGGTCACAAATGAAAGAAATGGAGGAAACCAAATGACTGGATATAGAGTTCAAAACCATAGTTATAAGGTTTTCCAAGAATTTCCTAGAAAAGGTCGATAAATTTAGTGAAACCCTCAAGGATATGAAAAAGGACCAACTAAAAATTAAACATACACTGATTGAAATAAAAAATATTATACAGAGATCTAACAACAGACTAGAAAATCACAAGAATTGAGTCAAAGATTTGAAATACAAAAAAGCAGAAAACACTCAACTGGAAAAGAAAAAAGAAAAAAGAACTAAAAAATATGAAGATAGTGTAAGGAGCCTGTGGGACAACTTCAAGCGTACCAACATCAGAATTGTGGGGGTGCCAGAAGAAGAGAGAGAGCAAGATACTGAAAACCTATTTGAAGAAATAATGACTGAAAACTTCCCCCACCTGGTGAAAGAAATAGACTTACAAGTCCAGAAAACGCACAGAACCCCAAACAAAAAGAATCCAAGAGGACCACACCAAGACACATCATAATTAAAATGCCAAGAGCAAAGACAAAGAGAGAATATTAAAAGCAGCAAGAGAAAAACAGTTAACTACCTACAAGAGAGCATCCATACGAATGTTAACTGATTTCTCAACAGAAACTACGCAGGCCAGAAGGGAGTGGCAAGAAATATTTAAAGTGATGAATAGCAAGAACCTACAACCAAGATTACTCTACCCAGCAAAGCTATCATTCAGAATTGAAGGGCAGATAAAGAGCTTCACAGATAAGAAAAAGCTAAAGGAGTTCATCACCACCAAACCAATATTATATGAAATGCTGAAAGGTATTCTTTAAGAAGAGGAAGAAGAAAAAGGTAAAGATAAAAATTATGAACAACAAATACATATCTATCAAGTGAATCCAAAAATCAAGTGAATAAAAAAAAATCTGATGAATAGAATAAACTGGTGGATATAATAGATTCAGGAGTATAGAAAGGGAGTGGACTGACAATTCTTGGGGGGTGGGGGGGAAGAGGTGTGGGGGGGTAAGGGAGGAGCCTGGATAAAAATCGTACACCTCGTGGGAGTGCAGGGTGTGTATTAGGGCCATCTGAATACCAGAGCCTTTATACTCTGCATCCCATTGACACACATCATTTAGTAAATACAAACAGAACCAGTTCAGGGCTAAATGTTGAGGAAAAGACTGTTACATTCCTCATGCGTTTGGTCTAAAATCTGTTACAGACCTTATGTCTGATTATAAACTGGATGCGGCTGGAAATGAACATCATAAATTATGTAGCCAGTAAAATTATTTTTTATTCCTGGAAAGCTGACTGATTTATCTGTATTCTTTCCCCCGCCATGACCACCATTAAAATCTTACTTTTTGTTGGACTTTGTTTCTTGGAACTTGGTGGCAGTCCCTTGTCACTCTTTCCCGTTTCTGCAGAGAGAGACGCTGTAGACCCAAGTCCTCGAAACACTTGTCCTTCTAGAAGCAGAGTCTGACAAAAGAATTAAGAAGGATAATTTTAGGAATCTGAAGAACAAAACTGAAACAGACTCAGACACAGAGAGTACACTGGTAATTGCCAGAGGGAAGTGGGGTTGGGGGACTAATTGAAAGAAGTGAAGGGACTGAGAAATACAAGTTGGTGGTTACAAAATAGTCAAGGGAATATAGTCAAGGAACACAGTCAGTAACATTGCAATAACTATGTACGGTGCCAGGTGCGTACTGAAAATATAAGGGGGACACTGCGTACAGTATATGACTGCCTAACCACTATGCTGTATACCTGAAACCAATACAAAATAATATTGAAAGTAAACTGTAATGTAAAAATTTAAAAAATAAAGACTATTTTGGCATTATACCACTTACAATTATTACTACATATGAAGATGATATATTACTACACATAAATGATTTTTTGCTTTGCACTCACATGCCATTATTTATAATGATCAAAAAAAACAAAAAAGCCAAAAAAAAAAAAAAAAAAAGAGAAAAACACCTGCGTTCAAGAACACACACCCTTAGCATTTGGGTACTTCTACAACCAGACTTTTTTTTTCTTCTGTGCATCCTTTTTTTTTGTAGTCTCCAACTACCTAACAACCTGCAAAATACTATGATTCTCTTCGTAAGAGAATTTCCCTATACTTAGAAAGTAATTTAGGGTCATATTTAAAATAGTCACCGAAAAATGATATAGAATTAATAATTGCTTCAAAACTGTCTACAATATATCGCCAGGGGCACGCACTCTATAAACTATTATGTTATACTCAGCGTGCATTTACCATACTGCTCCGTGGTGGGCACTGGTGCGGATGCTCCACCCAGAACAGAGGTGTGTCTGTAAGTGTCCATCTGGAGGAGAAACTGCTTTTTTCTTTACAACTTCACCCACGTGTGTATATAAAAGCAGAAAAAAAACCTCATTTGCAACTAGATATGTCAAGGCGTAAAAACGTAAACAGTAGACTCTTGGACAACAGACTTTCCAGCTGCACTTTCTATTATTTTGCAATTAATAGCTGCTGCTTTTTTTTTTTTTGTAATAAGAACCTTGTCACATTTTTTAATATATACCGACGGGGCCTGTTTTTACTGATGGAGAAAGAAAGCCCTTCTTTCTTCCTTCCTTCCCACGGACGAGGTGCTGTCAGCCGGCTTCTGGGTGACCGCGAAGTCAGTGGCCAGGTCACCCAGGCGCCCGGAAGGTCCCGCATTTCCTCTCCTGGGCCAGGGAGTGGAGACGCAGTCCGCAGCGGGTCTGACAGCGCACGGAGGCGCCCGCCGCCCGGGAGCCCCGCACATCGGAGGCTCCCCCGGAGGAGGTGGTCCATTCGCCGGCCCGCACCCCCGGCTGCGGCGCGGGCCAGGCGCGCTCTCCTCCGCCGGGAAGCGGGCCAGCGCCTCCCAGGACGGCCAGAGGCGGCTGCTCGGGCCGCGCTCCTCGCCCCGGCCCTACGTGGGCTCCGCGGCACCGCCCGGCTCCCGTTTACCTTCAGCGCACCGGCTCGCCCTTGCCGCAGCAGAACGAAGGCCGCCATCGCGGTGACTCCGAGGCCCGCCGGCCGGGGGAAGTCTCATTCGCACGGACGCGACCACTGCGCGCGCGCGCCTCCACCCGAGAGCCCGCCCACTGAGCCTAGGGCACCAATCACAGGCAGGGACGG
>PVJN01025513.1:0-29961 GCA_004026805.1 Lasiurus borealis | reverse complement strand
GGGCCATATAGGACACCTAGCACACAAAGCTACTCTACCAACTCAGGGAAGCAGCAAAAATGTGGAGACAAAGAAACAGATCACAAGCAGAAGAAATGGAGGAAAACAAATGACTGGATATAAGGTTCAAAACCATGGTTATAAGGTTTCAAGAATTTCCTAGAAAAGATGGATAAATTTAGCGAGACCGTCGAGGATATGAAAAAGGACCAACTAGAAATTAAACATACACTGACTGAAATAAAAAATATTACACAGAGACCTAACACCAGAATAGAGGACAACAAGAATCAAGTCAAAGATTTGAAATGCAAAGAAGCTAAAAACACTCAAGCCAGTTGGCTGAGGATTAGCTGTGTCTATACTGGGAGAACTTCTGTGCTTGAGTCAGTCTTATGAGACAAGTTGAGTGTGTTCAACTTCTTTGTATTTCAAATCTTTGACTTTATTCAGACAAAGAAGTTGAAAAGTAAAAAAGGATCCAAAAATGTGAAGATAGTGTAAGGAGCCTCTGGGATAATTTCAAATGTACCAACCTCAGAATTATGGGGATGCCAGAAGAAGAGAGAGAGCAAGATACTGAAAACCTATTTGAAGAAATAATGACTGAAAACTTCCCCCAACTGGTGAAAGAAATAGACTTAACAAGTCCAGGAAGCACACAGAACCCCAAACAAAAGGAATCCAAAGAGGAGCACACCAAGGCACATAATTAAAACGCCACGAGCTAAAGACAAAAAAGAGAATATTAAAAGCAGCAATAGAAAAACAGTTAATTACTTACAAGGGAGCACCCATACAATTGTCAGCTGATTTCTCAACAGAAACTATGCAGGCCAGACGAGAGTGGCAAGAAATATTCAAGGTGATGAATAGCAAGAACCTACAATCCAAGATTACTCTACCTAGCAAAGTTATCACTCAGAATTGAAGGTCAGATAAAGAGCTTCACAGATAAGAAAAAGCAAAAGGTGTTCATCACCACCAAACCAGTATCATATGAAGTGCTGAAAGTACTCTTTAAGAAGAGGAAGAAGAAAAGGGTAAAGATAAAAATTTTGAACCACAAATACATATCTATGAACAAGTGCATCTAAAAATCAAATGAATAAAAAATTCAATGAACAGAATAAACTGGTGAATATAATAGAATCAGGGGTATAGAAAGGGAGTGGACTGACAATTCTCGGGGGGAAAAGGGTAAAGGGGGTGTGGGAGGAGACTGGACAAAAATCGTACACCTATGGATGAGGACAATGGGGGGAAGGTAAGGCCAGAGGGTAAGGTGGGAACTGGGTGGAAGGGAGCTATGGGGGTATAAAAGAGGAACAATTATAATAATCTAAACAATAAAGATTTATTAAATTCAAAAAAATAAGTTAAATACATAGAACTTTGGGAATGATGTTATTAAACAAGTTATATGAAAATTGGATTAATTGTATTGATTTACATATATTGCACATTGACCATGGACTCTACCATAATAAAATTATAATCAGCAAGCGTATGTTTTAGAACATGAAGATGAGGTAAGAGAGGCCTCTGGGCAAAGGACCCCATGGGATCTCTCTATAGTCAAATTCTTAGTATTTAGACTGCTGGCTTCAGATCCAGCTATGCCATAAGTTCAATGCATTAGGTTTAAGGATTCTGTATTATAAAATGAACATTCTGTCTTTCTTCCGAGAAGGTTAAATAATCTCATAATTCTCTGCTCCTTTGTGTTTCCCTTTTTCAAGGACCTCATAGTTGACCAGACAATAGAAAAAGTTTCTTTCTGTGCCCCAGATAGAAACTTTGATAGAGCCTTCTCTTACATATGTCGTGATGGCACCACTCGGCGCTGGATCTGTCATTGCTTCATGGCTGTCAAGGACACGGTGAGTTCAACCTGGATTTCATCATGACTAGCCTCAGTCAGCAAAGCTCCTTCCGGGTTGGCTCAGTCAAGCACTTTGCACTTGACAAGTACGTGCTGTGACAATACCTGGAAGTGCCTACACTGGTCTGCTTTCATTCCTTTTATTCAAGTAATCCACACTCTGTGTGACCCTGCGACTCACGGAGCAAGATGATTGCTAGCTGAGATCCATGGTCATAAAAGGAAAGTAGACGTGTTCTGGGGAGGGTGGCTGCTAACCTTTATTTGGAACTTTCATTATTAGAACCATTTTCAAGATCTTACATGTATTTATTTGCTCAGACATCTGGGTAGATGATATTGGCATTTGAAAGGTGCTTATAAACTTATTTGCAAAGAAACTCCAAATGAAAGAATTGAGTTGGAGTATATTTCCAATTAATTAAAAAAATAGAAATACTAAATTATGATATAATGAGTGTACTAGAAATTGTTACATGGCAGAAATTTTTTATTTTGTTTAAGAATGGAGAATAATCTAATGTATCATCCTTCATGTAAATTACCTAAAATTCTAATATGAAAGATATCTCTTACCTGTTGTTGATGATTTTAACTATAGTTATAGTATAGCATTGAGTGTATAATTTCTGAGTTCGGGCAGAATGAGGCAGTGTAGCCATTCACAAAGGTTACAACTTAATACATCCTTGGCAAGATTTAACCTTAGAGTGCTGACCTTACTCTAAAATTGAACAAAAGATTTTTTTTTCTTTAGTTCTTGGAAGCAGTGGTATAAACAAATATTAAGAGCTCAGGCTCTGAATCTGATATGGGTTCCAGAACTGATTCTGATTATCACTAGCTGTGGGATTTGTAGGAAGTTATTTAACATTCTCTAAGTCTTTGTATCCACTGCTATAAGATGGAGATAACAGTTGCAAAAACTAACTTAGATTAATGAATTTAAGCACGCTTAGCATAGGATCTGGCCCATGGTAAATGCTCTCAAAATAGTGACTGTTATTCCTAGCCAGTTTGACTCACTGGTTAGAATGTTAGTCTGTGTACTGGAGGGTCCCGGGTTCGATTCTGGTCAAGGGCACATGCCCAGGTTGCGGGCTCAATCTGTGGGGGGAGAGGAGAGGCGTGCAGGAGGCAGCTGATCAGTGATTCTCGTCATTTATGTATCTATCTCTCCCTCTCCCTTCCTCTCTGAAATCACTAAAAATATTTTTTAAAATAGTGACAATTATAATAGAGCTGTGTGCAGATGCAAGCAGGTACTCTTTCAGTACTCCTATTTTATGCTTTCATGCCTACCTTTATATCATCCTATTAAAAAGTTAGAAACTCATGGTTTCATAAAAAATAAGTCTGTCCGTTTTTAAGCAGTCATGTGAAATTTTACATTTTATAGTCACGTAAAATCTTATCAGCTTATCATCATGTGAAATCTTACGAACAAAAAACAGTTTTTTGGTTTTTATTGGAGAGAATGAAAGGGGAAAGGAAGAGACAGAGAAACATCAGTGTGAGAGAGACATATCATTGTATGTGCCCTTGACCATAATCGAACCCAGGACCCTTCAGTTCGCAGGCTGACACTCATCCACTGAGCCAAACTGCTTTAACTTTTGCATGTGTGTGGTTGGGAGGTAGAGTTGGGGCTAAGAGAGAGCTAGAAGAATATAGGGAAGGCATAGGAGAAAGCCTGAAAGCAGTGTGGATCTAGAATGGGAAAGGGTGCTTGAGGATAATATTCAGAAAGGGGGGAATACTTTTTTAGTCCTGATTTCCTTCTCATCCCTGGAGTTGTATTATTTATTTGAAGTTTTAAGTTTACACCTTTTATTCCTAGACATGTTGACAGTATATTTAAGCTCCTGAACCTTGCCCTGGTTCTTAGAAATGCTTGGTTAATAATCCCACTGTTCCCCTAAATAGCAAATAGAGTTTTGCATTTCAAGACTTCGAGCTTGAAACCTAATGGCACAGCTACTGTGAGTGACAGAGTGAGTCTGACTGATAAGAAGGTCTCAGGGGCTGCTCACGAAAGCACAGGTTGCTGGTGGTCACTTTACCCAACGCCTATTACAGTAAAGTATCATAGGTATTACCTAAGGTAATTTATTCGTTTAAGTTAATTTGGCTTATTAGTATATTAAAATCTAGGTTAAGCTCCCAACATTTTGCCTTGTGTAAAAACAGACTTATTTGTGGTCTAAGCTCATTTGTAATTGTTGGTATAGTAATTCTAAAAACATTCTGTAAACCTTCTGTCATGTACAGGGTGAAAGATTGAGCCACGCTGTAGGTTGTGCTTTTGCAGCCTGTTTAGAACGTAAGCAGAAGAGGGAGAAGGAATGTGGAGTGACTGCTACTTTTGATGCCAGCCGGACCACTTTTACAAGAGAAGGATCATTCCGTGTCACCACAGCCACTGAGCTAGCAGAAAGAGAGGAGATTATGAAGCAAATCCAAGATGCCAAGAAAGGTACAGTCTGTCCCACTACACTGTGTGTTTATTAAATAGTCTTCCCCAGAGGGTGAATATTTTGAAGCTATCAGGGCTAAGCTTTCTCACAAAGAGAACCCTTAGCAATATTTGAAGACCTCAAGAACAAAGCTGGTCCTGACCAGTGATGCTCAATGGTTGGAGTGTCAGCCCACACACCAAAGGTTATGGGTTCAATTCCTGGTCAAGGGCATCTACCTGAGTTGCAGATTAGATCTCTGGCCCCTGTCTGGGCACTTGCAGGAGGCAAGCAGTTGATGTGTCTCTCTCACATCAATGTTTCTGTTTCTCTTTTCCTCCTTCCTTCTTTCTTCCCTTCCCCCTTCTCCCTCCACCCCTCCCACAAATCTGTAAAAAAAATCAATGGGAAAAATATCCTGGGTTGAAGATTAATAACAATAACCAAAAGCTGAAAATCTAAACAAGGTCCTTTCCTTTAGAATGGTTTGCTTAGTGGCTTTGAAACTGTTTTACCTTTTTTATTTGTTAAGCTACCTGGGGAAGCTAAGAGTTCAGTTGAATAAGCTGCAATGACATTACCCTCCCTGTGTTTAAAAACAAAATTGAAAATCTGTTCCACATTTTTAATTCGAATGCATCTGATCTCTGTGAGAGGCAGATGCTGTCCAGCACCTACATCTTGCACTGGCCAGTTAGGCTCAGTGGATAGAGAGAGAGTCATCCCTCAGACTGAAGAGCCCAGGTTCGATTGTTGGGAATCTTGTTTGTGGATTCCATCCCGGCCCTGGTTGGGGCTCCATGCAGGAGGCAACCAATCGATGTGTGTCTCTCACATCCATGTTTCTCTCAGTCTCACCCCCTCCCTTCCACTCTCTCTATTAAAAAAATAAAAATAAAAAATCTTTGGGTGAGAATCAACAACAACAAAGAACCTACATCTTAAAGGAAGAAGTACAAATCCCAGGTGTAGGGTGCAAAGGCCCTACTGACATGCTGCGGAGTGCTGCTGTTCTCACTGTATTATTACTGCTTTTTAGAGCTTTCGTGAAAAAAGCTCCTAGGTTTTGAGCAGCTAGCCCTCGCTCTTTCTCCTATAGCCCTGTTCATTTTAGTGTGTGATTTTTGCAGAATATTTTTTCAGGTACACATGGCAGTACACATGGCAGCGTAGCGGAAATGCCTGTACAAGCATTCAAGCTACTCAAGAGTCTGTTGCCTAAAGTTGGGATGGGTGTATAAGTGAGATGGCTTGGGGAAATGCTTTGCATTCTTGTGTATAACAGGTTGAAACAAATGTGGCATATTTTGGAATTAAACATTTCCGTTTAAATATACATTAACATAATTTTGCTAATTTTTACCATATCCTTTCAGTTCTAAACCAGCCATTTTGGGTAACTTCATTAATCCAATACTGATCCAAACAGCTCTAATTTTTAAAACCAAAAAAAGATACATATTTTTATTTGAAACTAAATTATTCATTGTGATTTGTTCATTTCTCATAAGCATTTGTGCCAGGATCCTAAAGAATAAGAAACACCGTGTTGTTTTTATTAGGAAATTTAATTTGGACAGCTGTTATTGAGTGTGCTCAATGACACTGTAACTGGAAGCGTGTTCTTTAGTACACCACATAATACTCTGTGCTTCCCACAGCAACTGCCAACCTGGTAGCATCCCAAAAGCTCTAGAGGGCTGTGAGGGAAGGAAGTGCTAAAGATTTTCTACATGCAGATTGGGTCTCAGCTGGTTCTCACATGGAAACAGTCTCAGATATAGTTTATTCCAAATTAAAATTTTACTTCTGTATGCTTTTATTCAAATGAGCCACAATGCATATTGTCCATGATTGAAAGCCTGCGGTATGCCATTCTGTAACATCTAATGAATCTTATGCTTATTTAGACTTTTCTAACTGCCACTCCCAAAGTCTTCTCCCCCAAACAAGGAAACGAACAAACATTGGAAACCATAAACCAGCCTGGCCAGCTTGGCTCAGTGGTTGAGTGTCGACCTATGAACTAGGACGGTGGTCAGCAAACTCATTAGTCAACTGAACGGCAAACCACAGCTTGTGAGCCGCATGTGGCTTGCGAGCCGCCGTTTGCCGACCACTGAATTAGAAGGTCACAGTTCGATTCCTGGTCAGGGCACATGCCTGGATTACAGTGTGGGGTGTGCAGGTGGCAGCCGATCATTGATCCTTTCTCATCATTGACATTTCTATTTCTCTCTCCCTCTCTGAAATCAATAAATACATTTTTTAAAAGAAAGCCATAAATCATCATTTTTTAAAGGACTTCACATTAGAAGTTCACCTGTTCTATTTGTTTAAGCTTGCTCAAAGTTTTAAATCATGAATCACTGCATGAAAATTAGAGATCTCATTTGTATGTCTCAGTAGCTATATCATGGGCATGTAGTAGGTTAAACCTTATATTTGTTTGAGAAATAAATCTGAGCCCTGCTTCTAACCTGTCTTTTAAAAGACATTGGGAAGGAGATGGGTAAAGGACCTATAAGGATTTTTTAGTTTCTCAACTGTGTAACCTCAGATTATTTGAAGATATTGCTAAGATCCTCTTTCTCTTGTTTGACCGTTAGCTGAAACAGACAAGACAGTTGTTGGTTCATCAGTGGTGCCTGGCAACACTGCCCCATCCCCCTCTTCCCCCACCTCTCCCACTTCCGATGCCACTGCCTCTCTGGAGATGAACAATCCTCATGCCATCCCACGTCGCCATGCTCCAATTGAACAACTTGCTCGCCAAGGCTCTTTCCGAGGATTTCCTGCTCTTAGCCAGAAGATGTCACCCTTTAAACGCCAGCTTTCCCTGCGCATCAACGACTTGCCTTCCACGATGCAGAGGAAGACTGATTTCCCCATAAAAAATGCAGGTAACGCAGCGTCCACCTGACTCACTGGTGCTCTAGCACTGAAACATTACCGTCACTTCCAGTCAAAACACTAATCCCACCAAACTAGTCCTACCCCAACCGCCCCCCAGGCTGGTTTATGGCTATAAATATCTTGTACCGTTTCCCATCGGGAGAAACACTAAGGTTCCTGGAGGGAGATGTGAATCATTCATTGCTCTTCAACAGACAAGTAATAGAGCCATAATGGGAATTCCTAGCCAGAGCTTTAAGATTTGTGGTTTGTCCTGGTAGAAGTGCACTTAACTACCTCTCAGCCAGCCTGCTTCCAAACATCAAGGGTCTCAAGTTTCCATTCTTCTCCTGCCATTTGGGACCCGGCAGGGAATTAATTATAAAGATAAATAGCATGACTGTCAGACGCACCAAAAGAAATGGAGACGTGTTCATTGTTCTTGCGGCTGGTTGGCTCCATAGGGAGGAAACTCTAAACAGGCTTCCTGTATGAATCTAAGATCTGTTGTGCATCACAGACAGTGGGCTTGCTCTCACATATTCATTACCTTTCAGAACTGCCACACAGTCCTTTGTGTGGCCTCTGTACGGCTGAGCCAGCCCCGGTAGTTCTATCCTCATCATAAGACCCGGAGCTAGAGTGTCAGATCTGGTCAGTGCTTTTATTGGACTCTATTTCACTGCACTCCGAGACACACCCAGACAGAGCTTCCTCAGAGCGTGAGGAAGCCCTGTCTCAATAAGGCGCTCTCAGTGGTGGTGGAATAAAAGTACAGAGAGTTAAGTTCTTTTGACACATGAAACTGGGCCTAAAGAACAGTTCACTAGACCATTACCGAGGGTTGGTCCAGCTCTCAGCTTCTATAAAAACAAACTCCAGATGCTTCAAGTACCTGTTTTCAGTTTCCTTCTGGAGCCGATAGGAAACAAAAACTAGCATTCTCTTTTCACAGTTGAGCAAATAAAGGGACAGCACACATTTATCTTCCTATGGGACATACAAGTACCCAGAGTCAATATTAAGAACAAAGCCTCAAGAGTCCTGTATCTCAGTTCACTTTTCCATGTTTTCACAGTTAATATACTTTGTACTTTGGAGGAAAATGAGAATGACGATATTGTCATGGATTGTCATAGAGAAAAGGACTGAGCATCCACTGGTGCCCTTGACTTTAACCCATTTTCTGATAGTTACTAAATAGCTTCAAAGCTTAAATCACACCTGTGAACTGGTTGGAAGACAAACAGGTCACTCATGTCTTCCAGAAACTTCTAGCTAACAATATCTTGGCACAAAAAGGAATCTGGGGATTTGCAAGGGAGGAATATAGACCTCAGTACACGAACTGTTGACCTTTCATACCTCCTGACCTGAAAAGCCAATGAAATAGTGGATAATAAAGTTTTTTAAACTGCCTTTATAGCCACACCTATCAGTTGAGACTTTTACTTTCACAAGTCAGGAATGCAGTATAAAATGCCACCTTGTACCAAACGTCATATTTTTGGGTTATTGAGTGTTTCTGTCTCGAGCCATTTTCTGTTGGTCTTGCAGTGCCAGAGGTAGAAGGGGAAGCAGAGAGCATCAGCTCGCTGTGCTCACAGATCACCAATGCCTTCAGCACGCCCTCTGAGGATCCCTTCTCATCCGCCCCAATGACCAAACCAGTGACCGCGGTGGCACCACAGTCTCCTGCCTTTCAAGGTTAGTGCCCTGTTAGCCTGCTCAGCTTCTCTCTCTGAATCTAGCATTTTATGATGCTGCTCACCAACTGTAAGTTGCATCCTGAGTTTTCCAAAAGCTGGTCAGACGCACTCATTTCCCCGTTTGATGTCTCATGGATTCATTTCCCTGTTCAACAGTGTCTTTGCTCTTTGTTCCCCTTCCTGTTTCCTAAGATGTCTGCATTTGTCGTTTTGCATGTACCTACCTACCATTCACCCTCTTCTATTAGGAGCTATAGTCCCAACCCACTGCTTCATTTGCCCCTTCAGTGTTAAAAGTCAGAATATCCAGCCCCTTCTCCAGACACAGCCGTCATCAGAGTTGGTTCTAGGTTATTCTTTCTTTAGCACAGTGGTTTTCAACCCAGGATGATTTTGCCTCTCAAGGAAAATCTGGCATTCATTGTCTGGAGACATTTTTTATTTGGGATTTCACAACTTGTCTAAGGGTGATTGCTAATGGCACTGTGTAGAGGCCAGGAATGCTACTAAATATCCTTCAGTGCACAGGCTAGCCACCCTTACAACAAAGAATTATCTGGCCCAAAATACCAATAGTGCCAAGGCTGAGAAGCCTGGACTCATCTAGTCTCTACCCAGTCTCAGGAGGTTCATATAGAAAAAGGTATTTTGGCTCTTTAGTTCATTTAACCTTCTATAGCAAGTGTCCTAGAATTTGACTTTGTGGCATTGAAGAGTTACTAAAAGTTGTTGTTTTCAGAGTTACTGAGTTAGTTACTGACTCAGAGGTCAGTAAAGAGTCTGTATTACTTAAATTACAGACTTTAGAGTTTGGCCTCCTTATAATTGCCATTTCTTTATTTTGAGAAAGAGCTCAGAAAAAGCTTCGCCGTGAGAACAGTACCCTGCTCCTGTTGGAGTAAGCCACAACAAGCTGTTCCTACAAAGAATCTCCTTTTAAAAAATAAAACTTTATACCTTTAAAGTCACGTGGGCCAAATAGCTTTCCATCTGACAAATATTTATAATATCAGTAATGAGCCCTAACCTCAGTGGATAGAGCATCAGCCTAAGATCCCTAACCTCAGTGGATAGAGCATCAGCCTAAGAACCCAGGTTCAGTTCCGGTCATAGGCATGTACGTTGGTTGCAGGCACATACCCACTGAGGGGTGTGCAGGAGGCAGCGGATCGATGTTTCTCTCTCATCGATGTTTCTGACTATCCCTCTCTCTTCCTCTCTGTAAAATATCAATAAAATATATTTTTAAAAATATCAATAATGATAAGCACAATTTATTAAGCCCTTGGTACCTTCTGCCACATGTTAAGGACACATACATGTTCTCATCTCTCTTAATCTCTACAACAACCCTTTGCGGTAAGCATTACAGATAAGGAAAATGAGGTTTAAAGAGCTTAAGCAAATTGTCCAACACGCACAGCCAGATTTAAACCCAGGTCTTCCTGAGTATAGTGCCTGTTACATCCTACTGAGTGCATGCCTATTCACAAGGCAGTGAGTGTAAAACGGAATAGACATAGTCCTTTCCCTGTCTTTAGGGGGCTCCCAGTCGAAGGGTAAGCTATTTTTTAGACAAGCCCTGGGTAAATAGTACCAAAGCCACAGCATGGTTACCTTGTCCTACACACGGAATGGTTGGAGTGTAGGGCAGGGGAAGGTACCTGCTTACATATTCGATACTAAATATGAATGGTAGATGGACTGAGGAGGAGCAACATCTGGAACAGATGCCCAGAATACAGGAACAGGGTCTCAGGAGATTTTTATAAAAAGAGACAAGAAAAGAATAGTAGGGCTTTTGAGATATTATCAATATTACCAAGAAGGAAAAAATCTTCCAAAAAGGGAGATAAAATTAATGATGTAGTCAATTATAGATTTAGTAAGCAAGTGAAAACATATACCAAGTTTGATTGCTATATGGGGATAATACCAGCCTTACTAGGTTTTTGAGAGAATTAAATGAGATGATTCACACTAAAGGATTACTAACATAGCACCTGGAACATAATATGGAATCAGTATATTTATCCCATTGTTATTGTTGCTATAACTTGGTCTTTGGAAAGTGAAAGGAGAGGGAAATGCTTTATATACATCATTATGCCAAAGACTGTGCATTAGCTTTTTGCTGCCTGTAATGCAAAGCTGCTCTGTTCAGATTTCATTTGAAATTGTTTTTCTAGGCTTTCATTTCCTCTCTCCCCATACACATAGTGTCCTAGAACAGTCATTTGACTTTTCAGATAGCGCTTTTCATCACAATCTCTAATTCCCTCTTTGCCAAAAGATTTGTGTATCCACTACAAGATGGTACGGTTACCCCCACACCAACTTTTCTGTCTGTCTGTTCCATTAGTATTGCACATTGGCCTGCCCGACCCAGCTCCAACAGGTCACCCGTGCACCCTGCATGAATTAACTCCATTGATGTTGTCTGCTCCCATTGTAGCTAATGGCACTGACTCAGCCTTCCATGTGCTTGCTGCTAAGCCAGCCCATACTGCTCTAGCATCCGTAGCAATGCCTGTGCGTGAAACCAACCCTTGGGCCCATGCCCTTGATGCTGTTAACAAGGGAATTGCAGCCACACATTCGGGTAAGGTGGCCAGAGATGGTGGTGAGGATTCTGGGCTCAGCTAATGACCCTGGTTTGAAAATCAGCCATTTGCTTGAGGAGGAGTCAGGGAGAAGTCCTTTTAGGAAATGTTCTTTCCTCGAAATAAACTCTTAAGAAAGGATGGAGAAGGAGAAAGAACTAAAGAGGTTAAATTGACAGTTCTTAAGACTATGGACCAGAACCACCCATAGAGCTTTTCATAAAGTACAGATTCCTGGGCCTGCCCTGAAGGAGCCTGTCACTGCATTTGGAAATATGTGGATGAGGGGACCCTGCCTTCTACAATGGTCTGACACATGTTATCACAAAAACAAGAGCTATAAAAAGCACTTTATTTTTCTCTTCTGTACTTTCTAGTTTTTCTATAATGAATATTTAACCATAAAATCAAGAGAATTTTAAACAGTAATAAAGGCAGTTCATCAGGAAGGCAACATGTGTCAGGAAGCAGGCAAGGGTTTTGAGGTACAGAACCAAATATTTCTCTTCGTTCTGTTAGAGGAGGTGGTGAGTCACCATGGGCCCTTTGAGCAAGTGCAAGGTGGTTTCTGTACCGTAGATGAGCCTCAGCACCAGGGAGGGGTTCCTGTGCCCCCAGCTGCCTTGGTTCAGTGCAGTTGAGCCATATGTAGACAGCTCCTCAGCGTGCCTGAGAGCAGCATGGTCTGACACATGCTGTCACAACGCCTCTGCTAGTGACATTATTCCACTAGAGGGACTGGTTCCATGTTAGGATCGTTCAAATCACCAAGCAGGTGAAGAAAAATGCTCCGAAAGACTAACTCTTTTCTCTCTTGTGTTGGTTTCAGGGACCGAGTGGGCTCAGTCTTCCGGTGCTGCCTCTCCAGGTCTCTTCCAGGCTGGTCACAGACGTACTCCCTCCGAGGCTGACCGCTGGTTAGAAGAGGTGTCCAAGAGCATCCGAGCGCAGCAACCCCCGGCCTCAGCTGTCCCTCTGCAGCCGGTCCTCCAGCCGCCTCCACCCACTGCCATCTCCCAGCCAGCGCCACCTTTCCAAGGGAATGCATTCCTCACCTCTCAGCCTGTGCCAGTGGGTGCAGTCCCGCCCCTGCAGCCAGCCTTTATCCCTGCCCAGGCCTATCCTGTGGCAAACGGGATGCCCTATCCAGCCCCTAATGTGCCTGTGGTGGGCATCACTCCCTCCCAGATGGTAGCCAACGTGTTTGGCACTGCAGGCCACCCTCAGGCTGCCCATCCCCATCAGTCTCCCAGCCTGGTCAAGCAGCAGACATTCCCGCAGTATGAGACGAGCAGTGCTACTGCCAGTCCCTTCTTTAAGCCCCCTGCTGAGCACTTCAATGGTTCTGCAGCTTTCAATGGCGTAGACGATGGCAGGTTGGCCTCAGGAGACAAGCACACAGAGGCTCCTCTGGGCACCTGCCCGGTGGATCCTTTCGAAGCCCAGTGGGCTGCCTTAGAGAGCAAGTCCAAGCAGCGCACTAACCCCTCCCCCACCAACCCCTTCTCCAGTGACTTACAGAAAACGTTCGAAATTGAACTTTGAGCAGTCCCCGTGGCTTATGTAATTTGTCCATACTTAGGCAAGGGCGGGAAGAGGGTGAAGGTCAAAGGAGCAAGGGGGCCCCGTGTTCCCAATAGCACACTTTTCACTAATCCCAAAGGTCCCAAGGAGCACGTCCAGGTGCGGAGTGCCGCGTGGGGTGATTTTTGAAAAAAGTGGAGAAAACCATTCCTAGAGAGGAGCTGTCCTAGTTAAGCTAAAGAAGTCAAGAAAACGTTGCCCTTTGTCCCTCTCCTGCCTCAGCCCCTTACAAATCTCTGATAACAGAGAGGCAGACGTATCTGAACAGGAATCTGTACTCAAAGCACATTTACTGGACTATAGAACACAACGGGAAGCAAAACGATGTCCCTTTGTTTTTCAGGCCGCGCACCTGCCTCCTTTCAATACTGGCCCATCTTAGAGATTGAGAATAGGGCGGCCTGTGCGTGGGCCGAGGACAAGAGGCAGGCGGTGCTGCCAGAATCCCAGGAGGGCGCGTCAGCAGCGGCCCAGCAGAGCTATATTTTAGGGGTAAAGTTGAGCTTCCATTTTGAGTAAGAATAAATATTATAAATATATATCGAAAAAGCCAAAATCTTTATTTTTATGCATTAGAATATTTTAAATAGTTCTCAATATTAAAAAGTTGTATAAGTTGTAAGTAATCTTGCCAAAGGTAAAAGGGTTAGCTGTAAGAAATTGTACATAAGATTGATCTATCGTTGATGCCTACTGAAGTAAAAGGGGAAAAGCTGGAGGTGCAGACCGGATCCCTCACTTATTTGGTATCAGTCATTGTAAGTAGAGTAGCACATTGCAGCAACAATCATGCTTATGACCAATACAGTCACTAGGTTGTAGTTTAAATAAAGAAAATGAAAGAGTAGTCTTGTCCTGGTTTTAAACCTATGGTGAAATTCTAATATTATTTTAATGGAATCAGTCTAAATATGCTCTATAGAGAATATGTATTTTCTTTTATATATTGCTGCAGTTTCCTTATGTTAATCCTTGACTTTGTTTTAACACTAAGGTGACAATGACATCATATGCATAGACTGGAACGCAGGTTATTCTGTTGTTTTGTCATGTGGGTCTTGGTGGGTTCTGTTTTGTCCTTTAAGTGTCGTACCCATGAGTTTTGTGGGGATGGAGTTTCTGGTTTTATTAGGTGTGTGTGTGTGTGTGTGTGTGTGTGTCTCCATGTGTGAGTCCTCGTCCCCTCCCTTGTGGTGGACAGAACATCCCGTTGCCAGTTGCAGCCACTTGACCTCTGGTAACAACGTGAGATCCCATCTCATTTTTACTTTTGAACGTTGGCCTTACAATCAAATGTAAGTTATATATATTTGTACTGATGAGAATTTATAATCTGCTTTAACAAAAATAAATGTTCGTGGTAGAAGCTTTTGCCCATAAAGGGCTGTTCTTTCCCCTTTTCTTTATTAGCAGTTGACTTTTAGTTCTTTCAGGTCTTGTTCCCTCTCTCCATTCTGCTGTTGCTGTAGCTCTCCAGTTTGGTGGATAGAAAATCTTTTATTTTTTAATATATTCTTTTATTATTTTTCAGAGAGAGGAAAGGAGAGAGAGAAAACGTCGATTGATCGGTTGCCTCCCACATGTGCAACCCTCTTGTGTGCAGGCAACACTCCAAGTCTCACTGGCCAGGGCTCTGGTATATTCTTATGGTTCACATTTGTCCTCATTTTTAGGCTTTGGTTGATCCTAAACACATCTCTAACAGACTCTTGCTGCCTAAAGTGTGGTCTGGACAACAGCATGGACTTCACGTAGGAGCTGGTTAGAGATACAGAATCTCAGCTCCCCACCCTCCTCCAGACCTTGGAAGCAGAATCTGCATTGAGCAAGATTCACAGTCAGATGTCCAGGGCTGGAGCAGTGAGTCTCAACCTTGGATATGTCTCACAATCACTTGGGGAGCATTTAAAATCCTCATGGCTGGGCAGTACTCTAGACCAATTAAATTCAAATCTCTGGGGAGTAGAACCCCTGGTTTTGTTTTTTAAAAGGCTCCCACTGTGGAAGAGGGTTGAGAACCAGTAGTTTAAATTGAGTTTTACTCTAACCTTGAACTTCAGTCCACTATTCTGTGACAAGTTCTAAGAAGAGCTGGCTAACCTCAAACTTGCCTTCTAAAAATGTTGCCAATGGGTCAAATACTGGTTTAATTAAACAACTGGGGGAGCCCTAAGAAAATTAAAAATTTTCTGATTTTTTTATAGCAAAAACATCCATGGTAAATCCGAGGGAATGGTCCTCAATATTTTTAAATGGAAAGAAAAGATCTGTGCCTGGGCCCATGATAGGTAGACCAAACTATATCCCTCATCAGCCAGTATGGTCATGATGAACAAAACCTTTCCCTTAATGCCTTTCTTTCCCATGTCTCTGAAGAACCTGTGTCACCAGGCCCAGCCAGCGCTCTGGAGGATTTGTGGAAAGGAACTCAGAAGCTCACGAATCCAGGCCTCTTATTTTAGCAGTAAGGAATTGGAAGTTCTGAGATGAAGAATGACTTCCACCAACTCAAACCATTTCTGAAGCCACTTCCTTATTACATTGCCCTCCCCTCCATTGGTACCACCATCTCGCTGTTGCTGGTTTCTTTAAATATATTTTTTAATTTACTTCAGAGAGAGGGAAGTGAAGGGAGACATAGAAACATTAATGATGAGAGGGAATCATTGGTTGCCTCCTGCACACCACCTACTCAGGATCAAGCCTGCAACCCGGGCATATGCCCTGACCGGGAATCAAACCCTGACCTCCTATTCATGGGTTGATGCTCAGCCACTGGGCCACACTGGCCAGACTGCTATTTTTAATAAGAGTCTGGCTTTTATGCGGCAGCAAACACTTTGATCCACAGGTTCCTGCTCGAGAAGGAGCGGCTCCTTGTTGGTCTCAGTACAGAGCAGGCCCGTCGATCAGCTCCATACAAGTGTAAGGCGGTCCTCACAGCCAGCTCTTCCTGTTGGCCTCGGGAGGAGGGCTTCCGGCTCCAGCTTCCCGATGAAAGTAAGAAGCTTTTCCAGTTCTTCTATGCTCAGATAATAATGCAACTGCCGCCCTTTCATACTAAATCCCTATATTGAGCCTTACCTTATAGTTCACTTTCCAGAGCGCTTTCACCAACATTGTGCTGTTAACCATAGGCACAGACGGGCTTGAAGCTGGTTGCTATTTACTACCTACAAGGCTGAGAAAGGGACTAGAGCAATAGACCACTGTTTGACCCCAGATGAGATCTAGTTCTAGCCAAGAATCCTTCCCTGTCACAGCAGGAGTTAGGTAGGTGTTAACTTTGAAATAGTTATGCGCCTCCCTATCCAGCTTTACATGAAGTGAGAACCCTTGTAGCTCTTTTTAAACACAGTGAACTGAGCCTGGGTAGCAGAAATTATATAGAGGGAAGTTTTAAAGTAAAGGGTATCCTAATCCAAACAGATTTTTCTCTCTGACAACTCAGCTATCTTGGATCATGTCAGAGATGCTGATCTGGCCTCTGCTGAGGCTAAACACTGGCTGGGTGGGATGGGGTGTCTCCAGAAGATAACTCCCTTGCCAGCCACAGAGGGGAAAGCGAGTCTCCCAGCCCTCTGAGTTGTTTCAGAACCGGGGCCGGAGCCAGCCTTCATCCCTGCTGCCAGACCGGCTGAGCATGATGCTGGGCACGTGAGCAGCTGGCACAGCAGAAGCTGGAGTAATACTCATTGCCACAGAGCTGGGCCTGCAGGATGAGCTCACAGTTGGCCAGCTCCGGCTGGTCCATGCAATCCCTGCCGGGGTCCCTCGGCTGGGCGGCCAGTGCTGCAAAACAGCAAGGGAAAGAGAAGGGTAAGGAAGCTCTGCGCGCTGGAAATTCTCACCATTTCATTCCTTAAAAGTGGCATCGTGGCTGTCAGATTCCCCCAACATGCAGTTGCTCTGTAATCTTTCAACACCTGTATGTACAACTATAAGGAGGGGTCACAATTTCTACCATTTTTCCAATTACATATGTCCATTGGTCACCTGTATATTCTCTGTGGAGAAATGGCTGGTTATGACTTTTGCCTACTCTTTAATTGGATTGTTTGGGATTTTTTTGGTGGTAAGTGTTGTGACATGCAACATTATATTAGTTGCAGGTGTTCAGCATAGTGATTACACGTTCATATAACTTACAAAGTCCTATAAGTCTAATTCCCATCTAAACCATGCATAGTTATTACAATATTATTGACTATTCCCTAAGCTGTACTTTACATTCCTGTGACTGTTTTTATAACTGCAATTTGTATATCTTAATCCCATCCCTTTTTTCACCCATCCTCCTAAACTCTCTTCCCTCTGGATATCATTAGTTTGTTCTCTGTATCTGAGTTTCTGTTTTGTTTTTGGGGTTTTTGTTTTTGTTTTTTCAGATTCCAAATGGAAGTGAAATCATACGGTATTTGTCTTTCTCTGACTTAATTTCACTTAGCATAATACCCTCTGGGTCCATTCATATTGTTGCAAATGGCAAGATTTCACTTGTTTATGGCTGAGTAGTCCATTTTTTATATATCTACCACGTCTTTATCAAATAATTTAGTGATACTTAGATTGCTTTCCTATCTTGGCTACTAATACTACGGTGAACATAGGGATGCATATGGCTTTTCAAATTTGTGTTTTGGATTTCTTCAGATAAATACCCAGAATTGGAATTGTTGGGTCATATGGCATTTGTGTTTTTAATTTTTTGAGTGACCTCCATACTGTTTTCCACAGTGGCTATACCAATCTGCATTCCCACCAACTGTGCACTAGGGCTCCCTTTTCTTTACATCTTCGGTAACACTTATTGTTCATTTATTGGAGATAGACATTCTGATAGGTATGAAGTGATACCTCATTGTGATTTTAATTTACATTTCCCTGCTGATTAGTGATGTTTAGCATCTTTTCATATGTCCATTGGTCACCTGTTTATTCTCTGTGGAGAAATGGCTGTTTAGGACTTTTGCCCATTCTTTAATTGGGTTGTTTGGAGTTTTTTGGTGTTAAGTTTTGTGAGTTCCTCGTGTATTTTGGATATTAACCCTTTATTGGATATCTCACTGATGAGCATCTTCTCCCATTCAATAGGTTGGCTTTTCAGGTTTTTTATTTTGTTAATTCTCACCCGAGGATAATTTTCCTTTTTTTTTTTTAAAGAGAGAGTGGGAGGGAGGGGAAGAGACAGAGAAACATAATTGTAAATTCGTTGCCTCTCACATGTGCCCCAACCAGGGCCAAGGAACAAGCTTGCAACCAAGGTATGTGTCCTTGACCAAAATTGAACCCATGACCTTTCAATTCACAGGCCAACGCTCTACCCACTGAGCAAAACTGGCTAGGGCTCTATTGTGTGTATGTTTCTTTTTTAACTATTTTTATTTGCACTCTGATCTTTATTATTTCTTCTCTTCTCACTTTGGGCTTTGTTCTTTTATTTAGTTCCTTTATGTGCAATAGATTGTTGGAAATTTTTATTGTTTTTTTGAAGTAGGCATATATTACTATTTCTCTCTCTCTTCAAACTGCTTTGGCTATGTCCCATAGATTTTGGGTATTGTGTTTTCATTTACGTGTATTTCAAGGTATCTTTTAATTTCTCCCTTGATCTCATTGTTAACCCATTCATTGGTTAATAGCATGTTATTTAGCCTTCACGTGTTTTTGTCATTTTCAGTTTTCTTCTTGTTTTGATTTCTAGTTTAATACCATTGTGATTGGGAAAGATATTTGATATGATTTCAGTTTTCTTTATTGGGACTTCTTTTATGGCTTAATATGTTGGCTATCCTGGAAAATGTTCTGTGTGCACTTGAAAAGAATAGACATTCTGCTTTAAGGTGAAATGTCCTAAAAATGTCAAGTCCATCTAGTCTAATGTGTCATTTTTATCTTCTTGTTGGATTAATCCCTTTATCGTTATGAAATGCCCTTCTTTGTCTCTTGTTACAGCCCTTGTTTTAAAGTTTATCTTGTTTATGTATTTGCTCCCCCAGTTTTTTGGGTGGTGTCTATTAGCTTGAAATATCTTTTCCATCCCTTTACTTTGTGTGCTTGTTTTTCTATCCATTCAGTCACCCAAATATCTTTTGATTAAAGCATTTAGTCCATTTAAAGTAATTATTGGTAGGTATGTAGTTATTGCCATGTTATTGTTTTTATACTTTTCCGTTCCTTATTCTCTCGCTACCTTCTATGTTGATGACTTTCTGTAGTATCGTGTTGGAATTCTTTCCTCTTTATTTCTAACATATCTCTTGTAGATTTTTGGTATGTGGTTACCATGTGCTTCACATATGTTTATAGCAGCCTATTTTAAGTTGATGGTTGCTTAAAGTCAAACACATTTTAAAATGACTAATTTTTACTCACCACCTCCACATTTATGTTATGGCCATTTTTTACTTTCTTTGTGTGTGTCCCTTATTTTATTACTATAATTACACATGATCTTCCTACTTTTGCTAACCTTTGTAATAGCTGTTGATCCACTGCCTATATACTGTTGGCCTTTGTCAGTGAGAATTTTTATTTCCTATGATAACCTTGCAGAGTAATCTTGTCTATAAATCTATGATTTTCATCACTTTGAATATTTCTTGCCAATCCCTTTTGACCTGTGAAGTTTTTTATGAGAAGACAGTCTTATCGTAACTAACTGCATTTTTCTTGCTGCATTTAAGGTTCTCTTTGTCATCCACCTTTGGCATTTTAATTATAATTATAATGTGTCTTGGTGTGGGCCTGTCTTGTTTGGGACTCTCTGCACTTATATGTCTATTTCCTTTGCCAGAATAGAGAAGTCTTCTGTCATTTCTTCAAATAGATTTTCAATCCCTTGCTTTCTTCTGGTACCTCTACAATGCAAATGTCGGTTTATCCTGCCTTAGCCAGTTTTGCTCAGTGGATAGAGCATTGGCCCTTGACTGAAGGGTCCTGAGTTTGATTCCGGTCAAGGGCATGTTCAAACCAGTGATATGTCTCTTCCTCACTCTTCCACTCTCTCTCTAAAAAAATATAATAATAATGTTGGTTT
Organism: Lasiurus borealis; assembly: GCA_004026805.1. Classification (NCBI taxonomy): domain Eukaryota; kingdom Metazoa; phylum Chordata; class Mammalia; order Chiroptera; family Vespertilionidae; genus Lasiurus; species Lasiurus borealis. The sequence continues at coordinate 9,790 of PVJN01025513.1, read as the reverse complement.
ATCCTAAAAGTCCTTTACACAATTTTTTTTCCTTCTTTTTCTTGGTTTTCACTATCTTATCTTCCAAACTGGATCCTGTGTTTCATCTCATCTGCTATTGATTCCCTCTAATGTAATCTTCACTTTTGACTGGTTCTTTTTTTTTCTTTTTTGGTATGATTTCTGACTTTTTGTTGAGGTTCTTATTGAGTTCATCTATTCTTCCACTGAGCTCATTGAACATCCTTATAACCATGAGAGTGTTTGCACTCCGTATCTGCTGGATTGCTTGTGCCCATTTCACTTAGTTCTTTTTCTGGAGTTTTGTCCTGTTCTTTCCTTTGGAACATAGCTCTCTTCATTTCGGCTGACTGCCTGCGTTGGTTTCTAGGTATTAGGTAGGTGTGCTATGTCTCTCAGACTTGGCAGTGTCGCAGGTGTGCTGTGAGGACCAGTGGAGCAGTCTCCTTTTTCACCTGAGCTGGTGCTCCAAGAGTGTCCCTTGTGTGTGTTGTGTTTGCTCTTCTGTTGTAATTGTGCCTTGATTGCTATTGGCATTTCAGTGGGTGGGATCGAACCTTAGGCTGACGGCCCGTGAGGACTGGCTGTGACTACAGAAAAGTTGTAGGGGCAGGAGTTGCTTTAGCAGATTTCTGGTGCCCGCCACGTCTGCTCATCCCGTGTGTTGTTGATGGAACTGATTGGCTGGTACTTTGGTGTGGTCTGAAGCTGGCCACTGGCTTGTTAGTTCTGGAGGCTCTTGGGAAGGGCTCTGATGCAGGCCAAGGTCAGCCTCCATCTGTGCCCAGCTTGGGGCTGCCTAATGGGAAGTACAAATTGATTTGCAATCGGTTGCTGCTTTAGTGCCACTTAATTGAAGCCACACCAAGGCCAGCATGGGCTGCAGCTTATGCCTGGCTTGGGCCACATAATGGGAGCTACAGTGCAAGGTGAGACCAAATGCCTCTTGTGCCAAGGTTGGAGCCACTTAGCAAGAGGTACAGGGTACACCAAGGCCAGCTGCTGTTTGTTTGGGGTTTCTAGACCTTTGGGAGATTTTGAGAAAGTCTGTGGCAAGGACAGCTGCTTTTGTGGAATAGTCACTGGAAGTGGCTCAGGTTGGCTCTGAGTTGGGTGTGGCAAACAGTGTTAGCCAGGTTAATGGAGAGCTCAGATTTGGCACCCACCTCCCGCCTTGCTGGCTGGGTGTGAGACTTCCCTCTCCTACCAGTCTCATCATGGCTGCTTCTGTACATCCTTCATTATAGGACGTCTGTTCAGCTAGTCTTCAGGCAGTTCTATAATTTAGGTATAATTTGATGGGATCGTGGGGGAAGGTGAGCACAACATTTAATTACTCTGCCATCTTGAATGGAAGTCATTTTCCACCCATTTTGGCCCTCCTTTACATGCAGTGGTCCTCCCGCTATTCTTTTGCCACCTCAGCACAGCCCATCGCAGACTCCCAGACATTGACTGACTAGATGATTAAATGTCTCTTGAAGTTAACTCCCTATCCTTTCTGTTGAGACCTGACATGCTAAATGGCCTCTGCCTTGGCCTTTAGATTGGGAGAAGAGAGAGTAGGATCAGCCCTAAAGAAAACTTTTGAGTTGACAAGTGCTCTTTTCCTCCCGCCTCAAAGTTTTGTGCATTCAGTATTCCCCGTTTATCACAGTCCCTTTGCTTCCCTGTTTTTCCTCTCCCACCCCGGGAAAGGAAAACAGTCTTGTGAGCAATGCTCTAATACTGAGCCGGCACTGGTCCCTCCTTGGCCTTTACTAGGAGCTTCTGTATCTTATAAACAGAGTTTCTGTCCACCGCTTTGTCTTAGGGCTAAAGCGGCCGATCTGCTTCACTTCCCTTTCTTTCTGTAACGGGCTCTTGTTCCCCGCTTGGTTGGCTTGGGCCTGAGGATCACTTTCCCTAAAGTCAGACCTGCTGACCTTGGGGAAGGTGTATCCCCTTTCCCCCCCTCTTCCTTCCAGCACCCAACAAACTGACCACTGGCCATACCGGCCAAGCACACCCGCTCCAGAGCCCACTTCCTGGGCGCAGGCCTGGCTCTCTCACTACCCGCTGACTGACTTTGGGTAGATACTTAAGCTCTCTGTGCCTCTATTTCCCCATCTGCAATGAGCACATGAGTGTTTAACTGTGTTTTAAACAATGAGTGACCCCCTGTGTTTTTTCCCTATAGTATTTTCTATTTCTAAACAAAAAGAAGAAGGCCTCATAGTAGAAGTATGTCCTTTACTCTTTTACTCTAGAGCAAGCATATCAAACTCAAAGGCAACACGGGCCAAATAAGGTTTATTTGTGCCACAAAAAAAAGTATTAATTTTCATAGAATCATGCTGAATACAAAGGGCTGAAATAAATAGTCATTAACATAAAATAATAGAACATTTTAATAAAAATATTTTTTCTTGCCAAAACCGGTTTGGCTCAGTGGATAGAGCGTTGGCCTGCAGACTGAAAGGTTCCAGGTTTGATTCCGGTCAAGGGCAGGTACCTTGGTTGCGGGCATACCTCCAGTAGGGGGCGTGCAAGAGGCAGCTGATCGATGTCTCTCATAGATGCTTCTAACTCTCTATCCCTCTCCCTTCCCCTCTGTAACAAATCAATAAAATATATTTTTAAAAATATATATTTTTTCTTGAACATTAACTTATCAGACACTGCACAGATTAATAAGCATAACACAAATAAACCTATTTTTCTTGTTCTCCAAAAGCAAAATATTTCCTGTTGCACACACCAAACAAGTCAGTCTAAGACTAATGATGTGACAATCGACTGCTAAAATATTCGCTGCTAGTGTTAGTGGAGGGAAATGAATGCAACACAATTATAGTAACCAGTCATTAGTGAACTGGTGTAGTTCATTATTAATAATTATGTATAACAGGATATTATAGAAATTAAATCATGAAGTTATTAAAATGTTTCTTACATACCGTTACATGGGCTGGGCTGTAAAAGTATTCACTGTGGGCCACATGCGGCCTGCGAGTTTGACATGCTTGCTCTGGAGTGTGACTGGCTCATGCACCACCCCCGCCCTAAGGCTCACACTAATTCCATGTTAGCCCCAAACCATGACTAGAGCAAGGTGAACCCCCTCCCCAAGAAAAAGTAGCTGCAGCATAATCCATGGGATGAACACTGTTAGGAGGGAGGCCACTTCCAGTAAAGAAAGACGCCCCAAAATGCCTAACAGGAGCAACACGCTTGTTCAGCATGGGTGAGAGGACAGTGGCCGACGGAGGCCACAGTGCTGTTTCCAAGGTCACAGTAGGCCTTTCAGTGGTGACCACACGTCATCAGGACTCCACCAGCCTTCCTCAAGCAAGTTTCTGATTGTAGGTTGTTTCCCGCACACATGTATCTACCGGGATACAACCACCAGGGTCCTCCCAACCACTCTCTTTCTCACATAAACCTGTATTCCGGTTTGTCTCAAGTCTAGTAAGGTTGGTTACTATGTGGACATTTGCTGGGCATCATCAGAGGCAGAAAGTGACCCCTGCAGTATGAGCTGTCACCAATATCTGAGCACCTGGTACTGCTAAGCCCTGGGCTGGACTCATCCTGGTGGCTCTTCTAAGGAGCTCACAAACGAGGCCCAGGTGTCAGTCCAACTCCCTAAGCAACACTTCCACCACAGACTCTGCCCCTGGCACTGACAGTCCCTGCCCTCGTCTGACAGCCAGGCCCGGGCCCTCACACTCTCCCTCCGTTCTGCTCTTTCCAGCCCGGGGCACAGCCCTGCTGCTCACTGAGTCCAGATGGAGGGTTCATGGAGGGCACACTGGGCGCAGGGCAAAGGTCACCACCACCCCCTCCAGCACAACCCCCGTCCCTCTGGCTTATTTGAACACAGAGCTCTTGTGAGATTGAAGATTAAAGCACAAGCTGTTTCATCAATTCTGAGATGCACTTACTTAATGCAATTAAAATATGAAAGTATTGTCGAATTGGACTACAAATTAATGGATGGTGTCTTAGCATTGAATTAGCGGTTTCTTCCTTAGTGTTACGAAATTGCATCTTAAAACGTGGTATTTAGATTTGTTGAAATTTGATAACAGCTTAGAGCTAGAGAATAGAAGGCTGAAATATCAACTTACTAAATAGTGCAAGGAAAATTCTGCCCACTTACAGGTATAATCGTTTAGTGAAAAAAAAAAAACATTCAAAATGAGGATTAATGCCAACTTGGCCACAAGTCTGTTGCATGACTGGTAGAAGCATCTCTGAAGCTCTCCTGATCCGTGTGTCACTTGTAAGACAACACTAACCCCTGCCTTGCCTTTCTGGACCACATGATCGAAAGGCCTTACAGGCACTTTCCAATCGTAGGACCATGTTTTGCCGCCCTAATTAGAATGAATAGATTTTAACGATCTGCCTTAATTATTATAAACTTCCAGTCAGTCCTCTTTCTCAAAATAAAGCCAGTAAGTCTAAAGTAAGATGTTTAGCATCATCTATTATGCTAATGGCAGATGCCTGTCGGGCGATGGAGTAGCCCACTGTACACAGGAGAGGGGCTCAGGAAGGCTACGCCCCCGCCCCCAGTCACCCGTCGCCAGCGGGCAGAGAGAGGAAGGACTCGGACCAGAGTCCCTGGGACCACAGAGGCTGCTAGGGCACAAGCAGCCTTGCCTACCTGGCGGGACCACCTTCACCTCGGTGCTGCGGCTGGCTGCCTGGCTGCCACGGTACGTGCTGCACGTGTAGGAGCCTTGGTCCCCGGCCCGCAGGTTGTGGATCAGCAAAGTGCCATCTGGAGACTGGTGGACACGGTGGCCGTCGGCCCGGATTGGCAGCCCGTTCCTGGGGCGGAGAGGGTGTGAGTGCTGTCCGAGCTCTGGCCCCAGGCCCCTGGGATGCTGCTCCCAGAGCCGAGAGGCGGAGGGAGGAGGTAAGCAAAGACCACCCCAGAGTCAGCTGCTCCCTGTGTGGACAGATGGCCCTCCCCTCCTAGAAGAGCTGGGACAGGGTACCCAAGAGATAGGACATTGTCAAAGCGAGATGGAAGTGACGAGCACCGAATGAGCACAGTGCTCTGAGGCCACACATGTGCCCCTGTCCCACAGAAGCACCCACTCGCTTTTCATTACCCACGGGCTGTAGGCAGCCAGGAGGTGCCAGGCCCTGTGCTGGATGAAGCATAGAAGCATTCCCCGCCTCCAGGGCACTGGAGTGGGGGTGCAGTTGTGTGGGGGAGACTGGCCTGAGGATGAGGAGGCTGCAGCTGGCTGGAGGAGAGAGCAACATGGGGACTGGGAGCTTGGGGGAAGGCTGTGGCCGGGGCGAGAGAGTGCAGGGCTCTGGCCAGGCATTGGGCCAGATCCAGGGTAACAGGACTGACATGGCGTTTGTACTTGGAAAGGGTCTCTGCAGGGGAGGCTGGGGGACAGGCCTGAAAACAGGCGATGAAGAGATTGGGATGAGGGTCGGATGTGGGAAAGGAGACATGGAGAAGGTAACAGTTTCTAGGTTGGGGTGCTGGGCCTCCACCATGGAGACCTAGAACAGTGGTGAGGGGTGGATGGTGAGGTTATTTTCCACCATTTTGCATTTCGGGAGCCTGTGAGATACCAGGAGGCATCGGGTTTGAGGTCTGGACCCAGATCACGGATCACCACGGGATGGTCCCGGAAACCACGTGTCTGCATGTTTGCCGAAGGTCAAGTTAGATGAACTGAGGACCAAGGCCAGACCCTGAGGTCCACTGGCTCCTAAGGGACGGCTGTGCGGAGATGAGCCGGCTGGGAAAGCAGCAGGAAGGGCACGGGCCGGGTGGGGATGGGGATGTGCCCAGAAGATTTAGGACCAGGGGCACGGCTGGTGGCCTTGCCCAGGGGTGGAGGTGAGGCCCCCATCTGAGGGATGAGTGCGGCGAGCAGGCGGAGACGTGCTATAAACAGGTGCTGTGAAGGGGAAACTGCTGGCAGACCTGGGTTCAGGGAAACGGGCCCGTTTTGAAGAGGGGAGTCCTGAGCAGTTCCCACTGGGAAGAGCCGAGTCCAGGTGGCCACTCCTGCCCTGGGACCGCCTCTCACGTGACCAAGAACATCCCTCTCCTCCTCAGCCTTCGAGGCGCAGCCTAAGTCGCCGCATGGCCAGCCCTGCCTTGATTCTCCTAGAGGAGTCGGCCTCGCTCCTCTGTGCCAACAGCACTTCGGGGCACTGGGCACCCCCTGCCTGAGAGTATCTAGGGGGCTCCGATGATCTGGGATCCCCAAAGCCAGCCGACTCGACTCTGAGGAGGAGGAGGAAGGCAAAGGTGTGTGCTGCCTGAACGCTCAGACCCCCCGGGTCCTAACAAGGCTACTGAAGTCCCCAAAGCTAAGTGTGGCCCAGTGGCTCTCAACCCCAGGGGAGGTTTTGCCACCCAGGGGTACTGGACAACATCTGGAGACAGTTTTTATTGTCATGAGGAGGTGCTGCTGGCACCTGATGGGTGATGGCCCAGATGATGCTGGACATCCAAGAGTGCACAGGGTACCCCAAATTGGCGGGTCCAAATCGGCAGTAGCGCTGGAGTTGCGAAACCTCGGTATGGCCCCACTAACGGAGAAGAGAGCAGGCTAGGGGCTCACTGTGTAGGCACAGGCCTGGTGGCAGAGTGGGAGGAGGGGGTGGGACAGTGGCACCCCCGCAGAGAGGTGGACGCATGTGCCCGGCTGTGCAGCCTCAGGCGCGGGTCTGGAATGAAGCCTCACCTGGACCATCTGATGTTCACACTCTCTCCCGCCACCACACACTGCAGCCTGGCCGTGTCGCCTTCTGGCACCGTCACCGTGGAGGGCAGCCCTGTGATGGCCAGCTCCCCTGGGCCCAAGGAGGGGGCACTGTTAGCCGCTGCGGAGCCGCCAACCTGTGCCACTGGCCTCCCAGGCGACTGGCCCCGATCACCCCTCCGTCCCACCTCCCGCTGCCCTTACCCAGAACTCTGAGCTGGACCCATCGCTGGTCTCGGTCCTGCCCATTGAAGGCCACACAGGTGTAGAAGCCACCGTCTTCCACAGTCACGGGGCTGATGACCAGCGAACCATCAGGCTGCTGCTGGTGTCTGGGGAACCAAGCAGAGTCGGGGGCTGCAGCCCAGGCAGATGGAGATGGGGGTGGGGGGGTTCCTTTTCCAGGTGAAAGTGGGTCTGACAAGGGCCATTGGGCAGCCAGCGGCCAGCACTCATTTACTTGAGGTGCCTTTTAATCCTGGCAGTAAATCATTCCACATTCTCTGACACAAAATGATTGGGCTTCCAGTTTCTGCTCTGCTTAGTAGGCTCACATCCTGGTCCTGCCACTGAGGAGCTGCGTGGAGTTAAGCTTTGTGTGAAAATGGGGTGCAATTACGTGGCTCTTCTGCAGACTGTGGAGACCAGCCTCACGCTCACTGGGCCATGTTAGCGGTTACAAGGACAGCCAGGCCGGCCTGCCGCCTCCCTCCCCCAGCCGCCACCCGGCAGCTGTCCTGTTCCTCTGCCCACTAACTGGACTCTGCGAAGGCCCAAGGAGCCCTATGCCCAGCAGCTCCATCTCGAGCTCCCTGACTGGCCAGTGACTCCTGGCAGCTCCTTCCTGCAAGGGCCTGCACAGGGCGGGAGGGGCGGGGTGGGAACAGCAGGGAGGGGGCGGGCACCAGACCTGGGAGAAGAGGGGGTCTGCCCATCTCTCTGCCATTCGATGGTTGGGGGCGGGAAGCCCTCAGTGCGACAGGTCAGCCGGATCCGCTGGCCCGGGTGGGCATCCACCACCCCAGGCTGGCTCTGGTCCAGGCGCAGCCTGCGGAACAAGCACCCACAGCCTGAGGGGCCCCCGCTGCTGCCCCTCCCTCCCCGCCCTGTTCCCATCCGTGCACGGGCCCCTCCTCCTCCAGCCAGATTCAGCCTCCTGAAACCGCCCTCTGTTCTAAGGACTCATCAACAACTGGGGCACCCAGCGGTCACCTCCATTCCTTACACCCTCCCCAGACTCTCACTGTCTCCTCTGCGCCCACACATCTGACTCTAGGCTGTTGGCTGGGTTCCCTGCAGCCCCTGCAAACCAGGCTCTTCAGAGCTGTCCTGGGCCCTGACCCTGACTCTTCGCTCCCCGCAGCTCCAGAGGCCGGGCTCGGGAGCCGTGTTTCCTAGTTCTCACCTCGCACAGCCTGAACAGGGGCCCGGGGACCCTCCGCCTTCCCTTCCCCTCGTCCATGGAGAGCTCAGGGGGGGGGGGGCCTGCTGCCCTATTACCTGGTCGGGGGCCGTGGGCCACCAGCACCCCTCCCCAGGCTGGAGTCCCAAGGACGGTGGCCCTGGGCGGGGTCCCCGGTCTGAGCCACGTCACCCCCTGTCGTGAGGCCGGAGAAGGAAGGAGTGAGCTGTGGGGAGGGGTGGAGGGGAGGGTCGGCCGGGAGGCGGGGTGGGAACGTGGAGACACGAGGGCCATGAGGAGCGAGACCTCCACCCCAGCCACCTGGGTCCGTGGTCCCTGCCCGGCACGCCGGGGCCCCGGGAGCACCCTGGCCCTGCCATTTCGGGGTGCCGGCTTAGGCCCTCTCAGCCAGTCCCTTCCGCCCTGGGGCCCTTGAGAACCCACGGGGGAGGGCAGAGACCTGTGAGGCGAAGCTGGATCTTCGGGGAGTCCCGCCTGGCACCACAGCTGTAGGTGCCCGCGTCCTCCGGCCTCAGGGGGCTGATGACCAGGGAGCCGTCGGGCTGCGGCCTGTGTCTGAGGGGGGGGGGGGGTTGACAGCGGCTTGAGCTCCAGGCTCTGAGATCAGCAATGAGCCCGCCGGACGCCCCGGAGGCCTCCGTGCTGCGACCAGGGGGACGGAAGCCCCTCACCCCATCCCAGGGCCGTCAGAGGGACTGCCACGGGGGCGGACCCTGCACACACCTGTCAGAGGAGAGGGGCTGCCCGTCCTTCTGCCACCGGGCCGGGAGGTCCATGGAGGCGACGCCCGGGCAGAAGAGCCGCACCAGCTGCCCCAGGGCCGCCTGCACCAGAGAGGGCTCCGCGCCGGCCGCGCTCACCCTGGAAGGGGGCGGCGAGGCTACCTACTGGCTCTCGGGCCACCACCAGGGCCCGTTGTCAGCATGTCCCATCCTGTCACGGGCACTGGCAGGGCCAGGCGGGTGTCCTGGAGGCCACACTCCAGAAGCCCAGGAATCTGCCCTCCCCACCCCCTCCCCCCAAAGCCAAGCACCGCCCCTGGCCTGGCCTGGCACCGCAGGGGCACAGAGCCCAGCGAGGAGAGGGTGGGCACCGCCCAGGCCACAGGCACGAGGACTAACGCGCTCCTGCTTCGTTTGTTCTCAGTCTTCCCAAGCCCCTCGTTACTAGACCCGGGCCCAGGGGGAGGTAACAGGTACAGCCCCCCAACCGGAGGCTACTGTCTCTGTTTCACAGCAAGCGGTCACCTCCACCCGGACAGACCCGGGGACACGGCAAGATCTGCCGTGAACCCAGCACCCCCAGGGACTGGCTGCCTGCGTGACCCCGGTGTGAGGCTCCAGGCAGGGGGGAGGGAGTGCTAGATCCCCGGGGCTCTAGACGCACCAGCTAGGCCCCTGGCTGGTCCCTCCTCGCCCCCCCACCCCCCCCCCTCCGCCTGGGAAAGCGAGGCTCACCTGGAGGAGGAGCTGTGGGCGGGTGGCGCTGGCCGCCCCGCATCTCCGCCCAGTCCGGGGGTGCGGGCCCCCGGCTCCGGGCCCCAGGGCCGTTCTCCGGAGGTCTGGTGGGGGTGCCCGGCCTCGGGCCTGTGCTGGCCGGCCTCCCGCTGGCCCCCGGGGCTGCTGCCACCACC
>PVJN01025512.1:0-29979 GCA_004026805.1 Lasiurus borealis | reverse complement strand
AAGAAATGCCCAGTGTAAACAGAAGGAAGGAAATAGTGAAGATCAGAGCGGAGATAAAGAACTTGGACACCAAAGAAACAATTCAAAAGATCAACAAAACAAAGAGCTGGTTCTTTGAAAGGATAAACAAGATTGATGTACCGCTAGCCAGGCTCACCAAGAAGCAAAGAGAGAAGACCCAAATAAACAAAATCAGAAATGAAAGAGGAGAATTAACAACAGACTGTGTGGAAATACAAAGGATTGTTAAAAAATACTATGAACAACTCTATTCCAACAAACTGGACAACCTGCAAGAAATGGACATTTTCCTAGAAAAATATAACCTTCCAAAACTCAATGAGGAGGAATCTAAACATCTCAATAGTCCAATAACTATGGAAGAAATTGAAGCAATCATCAAAAAGCTTCCAGCAAATAAAAGCCCAGGACCAGATGGCTACACAGGAGAGTTTTACCAAACATTCAAGGAAGAGTTAAAATCTATCCTCCTCAGGTTATTCAAAAACATTCAAGAAGAAGGAACACTTCCAAACACCTTCTATGAAGCCAGCATCACCCTAATACCAAAACCAGATAATGACAACACAATGAAAGAGAATTATAGGCCAATATCTCTCATGAACATAGATGCCAAAATCCTCAGCAAAATCCTAGCAAATCGTATCCAGCAATACATCAGAAAGATCATACACCATGATCAAGTAGGATTCATCCCAGGAATGCAGGGATGGTACAATATCCATAAATCAATAAACGTGATACATCACATAAACAAATTAAGAGGTAAAAATCACATAGTCATATCAATTGATGCAGAAAACGCATTTGACAAAATCCAACACCCTTTCTTGATAAAAACTCTCAGCAAAGTGGGAATAGAAGGAGCATACCTCGACATCATAAAAGCCATGTATGATAAACCCACAGCTAACATCATACTCCATGGGCAAAAACTAAAACCATTTCCCCTAAGAACAGGAACAAGACAGGGATGCCCACTCTCATCTCTCCTGTTCGACATAGTACTGGATATTAGCCACTGCAATTAGACAAGAAGAAGAAATAAAAGGCATCCAAATTGGAAAAGAAGAAGTAAAGCTGTCCTTATTTGCAGATGACATGATATTGTACATAAAAAACGCAAAGGACTCCATTCCAAAACAAATTGATTTAATTAATGAATTTGGCAATGTAGCAGGATACACAATTAATGCTACGAAGTCTGTAGCATTTCTATACACTAATAGTGAAATTACAGAAAGAGAGACTCAAGTAACAATCCCATTTACCATAGCACCAAAAAAATTAAGATACCTAGGAATAAACCTAACTAAAGAGGTAAAAGACCTATATGTAGAAAACTACAGGACAATGGAAAAAGAGATAGAGGGAGATGTTAACAGATGGAAGAGCATACCATGCTCATGGATTGGGAGAATCAACATCATTAAAATGTCCATACTACCCAAAGCAATCTATAGATTCAATGCACTACCCATTAAAATACCAACAACATATTTCACAGACCTAGAAACAATTCTTCATAGATTCATTTGGAACAAAAAAAGACCACGAATAGCTACAGCAATTCTGAGAAAGAAGAATAAAGTAGGTGGGATCTCAATACCAGATTTCAAGCTATACTACAAAGCAACTGTTCTCAAAACAGCCTGGTACTGGCACAAGAACAGACATATAGACCAATGGAATAGAATAGAGAACCCAGATATCTACCCAAACCACTATGCTCAACTAATATTTGACAAAGGAGGCATGAACACTCAATGGAGCCAAGATAGCCTCTTCAATAAATGGTGTTGGGAAAATTGGACAGATACATGCAAAAAAATGAAACTGGACCACCAACTTACACCAAATACAAAAATAAACTCAAAATGTATACAGGACTTAAACATTAGAAGGGAAACCATAAAAATACTAGAGGAATCCATAGGCAGCACAATCTCGGATATATGCCGAAAGAACTGATATTGCTCCAAAGGCAATGGAAGCTAAAGAAAAAATAAACAAATGAGACTACATCAAAATAAAAAGCTTTTGCACAGCAAAAGAAACCATCAACAAAACAACAAGAAAGATCACTGTATGGGAGAACATATTTGCAAATGTTATCACTGATAAAGGTTTAATCTCCAACATCTACAGCCAACTTATACAACTTAATAAAAGAAAGGTAAACGATCCAATAAAAAAATGGGCAATGGACCTAAATAGAACCTTTTTGAAAGACGACAGAAGGAAGGCCAAGAGACACATCAAAACATGTTCAAAATCACTAAGTATCCGAGAGACGCAAATCAAAACGATAATGCAATACCATCTTACACCTGTCAGAATGGCAATCATCAACAAATCAACAAACGACAAGTGTTGGCGAGGATGCGGAGAAAAAGGTACCCTTGTGCACTGTTGGTGGGAATGCAGACTGGTGCAGCCACTGTGGAGAACAGTATGGAGTTTCCTAAAAAAACTAAAAATGGATCTCCCATTTGGACCTGTAATCCCACTCTTAGGAATTTATCCTAAGAAATCACAAACACCAATCAGAAAGGATTTATGCACCCCTATGTTCATAGCAGCACAAATTACAATAGCTACAATTTGGAAACTGCCTAGGTGCTTATCAGCAGATGAGTGGATCAGAAAACTGTGGTATATCAACACAATGGAATTCTATGCTGCCATTAAAAAAGAAGGAATTCTTACCATTTGCAGCAACCTGGTTGGAACTGGAGAGCCTTATGCTTAGTGAAATAAGCCAGTCAATGAAGGAGAACCATCACATGATCTCACTCATTGGTAGATAATAAAGAACATCATAAACTGATGAACAAAAGGATAGATACAGAGGCAGTAAAGCTTCAAACAGACTGTGAAATTACAGCAGGAAGATTAAAGTTAGGTGAGGTAGATAAGAGATCAATCAAAGGACTTGTATGCATGCATATAAGCATAACCAATGAACATAGATACTGGGGGGTTGGGTTATGCCTGGGAGGGAGGGGGGCAATGGGGAGATATGTATAAAAAATTAATTAAAAAAAACACCCAAAACAAAAAAAATAATATACTACTAAAAAATGACTGCATCAAAGAAGAAATAAAAGGTGACATAAAAAATATAGAGAGACAAACAAGATTGACAATAGACTTCTCAAAACTTCTGGGATGCAGGGGAAGCAGTAATAAAAGGGAAGTTTATATTTAGGCCTATCTCAAGAAACAAGAGAAATCCTAAGTAAACAATCTAACATTTTATCTCAAAGAAGTAGGAAAAGAACAAAAACAACCCAAAGTCAGCAGAAGAAAGAAAATAATAAAAATTAGAGTAGAATTAAATGAAATAGAGAACAAAATGACTATACAAAAAATTAATACAATAAAGAGCTGTTTGTTTTTTTTTTTTAAAAAAAAAACCTGATAAAATTGACAAACTCTGGCTAGACTCACTAAGGGAAAAGAGAAAAGACTCATATAGACAAAAAACCAGAAATAAAAGTCAAGTTACCACAGACATTATGGATATATAATAGATCAAACTAGAATACTATGAAAGACTATATGCCACTGAATTCAATAACCGAAAGAAACAGATAGGTTCCTAGAAATATGTGATATCCCTAGAATGAATAATGAAGAATTGGAAAATCTATATAGAGCCATCAGTACTGAGGAAATTTTAAGAGCTATCTAAAAATCTCCTAAAAAATGAAAGTCCAGGACTCGATGGTTTCACTGGTAAATTCTACCAAGTAGTCCAAGAAAATTTGATACCTGTTCTTCTCAACAATTTCCAAAAATGAAGAGGTAATATTTCCTAACATGTTTTATGAGGCCAACATAACCCTGATAACAAAACCTTGCAAAGATAACACAAAAAAAGAAAACTACAACCCTGGCTGGTGTGGCTAAGCTGTTTGGGCATCATGCTGTGCACCAAAGGACAATGATTTGACTCCTGGTCAGGGCATATGCCTGGGTTATGAGCTTGATCCCAGTGATGGCGGTGAGGGGTTGCATGCAGGAGATTATTGTTTCTCTCACATCCATGTTTCTCTTTATCCCTTTCCCTTCCTCTTTCTTTCAAATCAAAACAACATGGTATTGGCAGAAAAATAAACACATAGATCAATGGAACAGAACTGAGAACTCAGATATACAACCACATGTATACAGGCAGATGCTGTTTCAACAAAGGAGCCAGAAACACAATGGAGAAAAAAATGCCTCTTCAATAGGTGAGTAATAGAGATTTTACAAGGCTATAGGAAAGAAGTATTTAAGTAAATTTTCTTATAATACATTTAGAGTTTAACTTAACAATCAGAGGACGAGAAAAGAACTTAGCTGATCTGAACTCTACAGCACTTTAAGGAAGAAGAATGTTTGAAGAAGCTAACAGGATAAAAAACTAAGTATTTTAGAATAAACTGTATCAGTTTCTCATGTCTACTCTGAAATTCAGCCTAAACAAAAGTTTAGCCCAAAATTCCTATGCCTTTTTATTTAGAATACTACATAATTTTCATTTCTTTGATACTATATGACATTTATTAGGTTTCAGACACTCTTCTAAGCATTTTCACAAGCTAACTCATTTAAAGTTCACAAGCTCATGAAACAGGTACAAGTTTATCCTCAGTGTTTAGGTAAAGAAACAAAAGCATGGAGTGGTTTGTACCTTGTCTAAGGTCACCAGCTGGTAAGTGTTGTAGCTAGGATTTTTACACAGCAGTCTGATTCTAAATTTTACTTTTCTTAGGGATAAATGTTGAAATAGAAAGAATATTCCAGTAAACTGTTCAAATAAGCAAAACACTAAACATTTGGTCACTTTCCATTTTCTGAGCATTTTGGTTAATAAAGTCTTTTACTGAAGTTTAACATACCCAAGTCTCAAGATAAACTTAATTATAGGAAAACAGAAAATTGTTGTAAGTAATCAATCAATTAGGAAACTTTTTTTCATTTGAATTGAATATTATTTGTGATGATAAGCATTGTTATCCAAACTAGAAATCAGAGTGAAAGGATGCTGGTCAGTTCATAAAAAATAAACAAAAACATTTTTTATTGATTTTAAAGAGAGGAAAGGAAAGGGATAGAGAAATAGAAAAATTGATGAGAGAGACAAGGATGAGAGAGAAACATCAATTGGCTGGGTCCTGCAGGCCTCATACTGAGGATCAAGTCTGCAACTTGGGCATGTGCCCTGACCAGGAATCAAACCATGACCTCCTGGTTTATTGGTCTATATTCAACTACTGAGACACACTAGCCAAGTTGAACAGTCAGTTCAGATGGCAGGTATATGAACTTGGGGCTGAAAAAAGACCAGGTGTCTAAGAGTTTATATGATCAGCCAATAGTGTCCTCTCGCTAAAAGGGACTCTCTCTCACTTATTTTGCCCACGGTCCTGGGAAAGGGAAGAGGAGTATTAAATGGTGGCTTATTTCAGGTTCCATATCTCTTGGTTCCATATGCCTCTCAGCCTAATTATTGGCATGTCAATCTCCAATGTTCCTCTTTGGGCTTTGCTATTTTGCCTGAAATGCTGCCTTTGCTCCAAGGGTATATCCTGTTGTCATATTCACAGGAGTTGACAGAAGATTTATCTAGTAGAATTTTCGTACTTTTGCCTTTCTTCTCCACAATTTGAGTTGCTTTGCCAAGAAGGCAGACTTTACTTATTGTAAAAAAATTTTTTTTAAATGGTATATATAAAAAAATTGAAAGAAAAAATTAATGTACTGTATTTGAGGAGGTAGAATTATGTGTGATTAAAGTAAATTCTTCTTTCCTGTACTTTCTAGTTGTTATGGTATGTTTTACTTTTATAAGGAGAAAATAAATCTGTTTTAAAGACAACCCCCCAAACAAAAACAAAGATACAACGTCAGCCCTTGCTGGTTTGGCTCAGGGGATAGAGCATCGGCCTGGGGATTGAAGGGTCCCGGGTTAGAGTCCAGTCAAGGGCATATGCTGGGTTGTGGGCTTGATCCCCAATAGGGGTGTGCAGGAGGCAGCCAATCAATGATTCTCTCTCATCATTGATGTTTCTATCTCTCTCTTCCTCTCTCAAATCAATAAAAATATATTAAAAAAAGATACAACCTTAGATAATCACATTAGTTGACAGATTAAATTATATAGTATTTTCTATCTATGTGCTACTGATATTTGTATGTGGAAAATGAAGATTTGGGCCTTGGCATACTTAATATTGGATTATTAATTTCTGAAGCAATTGGTCAATAGATTCAATTACTTCAGAGATCATTAACAAAGGGGAGGATATTGCCTTCTCATCTACTCTGCCAGATCTAGTTCAGACTGTTTAAGTATGGTTAAAGGTGAAGGAGAGCTTCGGAAACAGTTGCATTAAATATTTTTGGGGGTTAGAATATTTTCTATGAAGAGCTCATCCCTTCTTACTCCAAACACCTCTGCAATGGACTGAATGTTTATGTCTCTCCCAAATTCCTAAGTTGAATATGGGGGAGACAATTCCCAAGGTAAAAGTATGAGGAAGTGGGGTCTTTTGGAGATTAGATTATGAGGGAAGAGCTCTCATGAATTGGATAAAAGAGACCACCAGAGAGATCCCTTAGCCAGGTGAAGACACAGGAAAAAGGCACGGTCTATAAACCAGGAAACAGGTTATCACTGGACATTGAATCTGCTGGTGTTTTAATCTTGAAATTCTCAGATTCCAGGACTGTGAGAAAGAAAAGTTTTGTTGATATATGTAAAAGAAGTCAGTCTTTACCCAGTGGGGCAATGCCACTTTTAACCTGGACACCTTGTATACAGGGGGTATATTTTGTATCATGGGTGAAGTCTTGACGTTTTGTAAAGCAATGGCTCTTTTCTATATACTGAGTAGCTTTTAATAATTTTTATATTTAAGGCAGGAAAACACATCAGGTTTGACCCACATTGAGCAGGAAGCTGTCAGGGCCTACTCAATGAGGAATCTTTCTAAGGCTGTCACAGAAAAAAAAAGCAAACAGAAAAGCACCATTTAACATTTGATGCTTTGTATAACTGGCACATTCTACTCGCATTAAGACAGGTACCTAAACTGTTTTCCAGCAGTGAAATGAGATGTCTGACTATTCATTCCAATAATTACAACAAACAACCCAATAACTGGTCAATATGTATATAATTTTGGAGTATACTTTCTAAAGAGCAAGACATTAAAAGTTGCAATAAGGTTACTGAACTTTTTCAAATGACCTAAGACCATGGGCTCTGTACTGCTTAGTTACTGTAATCATTAGCAAAACTAGAAATGTTCAGTTGGAAAGCACCAAAAACAAATAAAATAGCCACAACACCATTCTACTAATCCAATTAAAGATAAGGACCTTACTATTGTCTTTTAAAGACAAAATTATTAATAAAATAACTTACTAGCCACATGAAATATCATCTAATTAAGGACATGCCTCACTTTATGCACACTTTCTTAATAAAATATCCATCTTAAATAAGTGTTCAAGATGCTCAAATTCCTCCAAACTGGTGTTTAAACATTCAGGCTGTTACAGTGTCACTCAGAGAAGTGGCACGATGCTTTGGGTTTATTAGGTAATTATTCAGTCATAGGAAAGGTAGGAACAGAGTTCTGACAGTTTCAAAAGTATAGTTTGAAGACTGTCAAGTATGAGAAAAAAACCCAATGATCTGGAAAAGAGGATAAGGTGGAAGATTAGGAGGAATGAAATAAGAGTCCTAGAGAATGAAAAATACCATTACATTTAAAATGTACTACAAGAAGAGTATTCCCAATATTAGGACATTCAACATATGACCAGCTTTGCTACTAAATCTAAATTATTCTTTCTTCAATAAAAAGTGTGTTTCAGCCGAAACCGGTTTGGCTCAGTGGATAGAACATCGGCCTGCAGACTGAAAGGTCCCAGGTTCGATTCCGGTCAAGGGCATGTACCTAGATTGCAGGCACATCTCCAGTGTGGGGTGTGCAGGAGGCAGCTGATCGATGTCTCTCTCTCATCGATGTTTCTAGCTCTCTGTCCCTCTCTTTTCCTCTCTGTAAAAAATCAATAAAATATCTTAAAAAAAAAAAGTGTGTTTCAGTATATCAAAATTAAAAATAAATCCTTCTTGTCATATATTTGGACTTAATCTACAAGTTAGAGGAAAACAATATCTTTATAGAAATTTATGTCAATATTGTGGGAAAACATCTGCTTTATAAAGCAAGCAATGTCAACTTAAGAGGTACCAACAGAATAAACATTCAAATCTCAATATAGGTGTCATTTAACAATGCCATTCTCTTTGTAAAAGGACTCTATGTTGCCATATTATCCCATTTCTTCTAGCACTTTCAGAGGAAAGCACAATTGATTCTGCAAGCTGAGAGAATAGGACAATATAAATTGATGGTTTAGGCACATCCTAGAGGGTTCAAAGAATATTCTATTTTTAACTCTCATTCACTTCAACAGAGAAGTGAGCAAGAAAATAGTGTGTTCAGCAGAAAAGTACTGCCTAGGCTATAACAAGCTAGTTTTATTTTATATAGGTGACTTGAACCAGCATTTGTGTTAAAGGAAAGCATTCTTAATGTGGATTAGATATAATTAGAAAGAAAAAGAAGTGAAGAACTACTTAGTCGGAATAGCCATAAACGTAAGGTTTACTACATTTTATGATGAAATATTTTTGAAACTAAACTTGTATAGCTGAAGCAATGTGAGGATAATTTTTTGAGGAGCCATTTGCCAACTTTAAATTTATTGGCAAGTAGATATTTATTGGACAATTTAGAAGAACTGCTTCCAAATAATCAAATCCTCAAGTTTTTGAGAGTTCATGATATGTCTTATGTCTGTGGCATTATCTTAGTGAGGAGGAAGTTCAACTAGCCCCTTAGGTGAATTTGAAGGAAGACACACTACTCTTTTTCCTCTATATCACCCTTTGGATTCCTACTCTGTGCCTGAAGTAAACATAAATACAAACACCAAAAAAAAAAAAAAAAAAAACAACCAACCAAACAAACAAACAAAAAAAAAAACACACACAAAAAAAACCCCAGCTAGAGATTATAGCTCACAGCTATTTAAATGACAGTCCTATGGAAGAGTCTATACAACTCAAGAAAATCTATGGGTACTTACCAGATACATTTGGCTCCAGATTTCAGTGGCGGCAGGTTAATGGAGAAGGGAAAAGGGAAATAGGTGGATTGATAGGTATTATACAATGTCTGAATCTGTGCTGGTCATACAATACTAAGAAATGCTCACAGAATCAATGGAAAAACAATAGCCAAGGCTACCTAATGTAATAATATAAATACAAAATTTCTATTCCTATTACTCCCATCAAAAGTTGTCAGTAAAAAAATAAAAAAATAAAAAAATAAATATGACTTTGTAACCAGAGTCCCTACTTGCTATAGCCAAGTCTTTATTATTAGCACCACTCCCCTGCTTACTCAATAGGACCTTTTCTTCCTTGCATGCCTTTTACTTTCTAGTTAATTTAAATTTGCATCTTGTAATACTGCCAATATTCGGTGCATCTTAAAGACTGTTTATCCTAAAATGTTCCTTCTACACCAAGCATGTCAAACTCAAAGGCATGCGGCCCGTGGGCCCTGAGTTTGACATGCTTGTTCATCAGGACCCTACTATAGTCTGTAGGTAATAAAACTTAATCTGTTTGGAACCACATGGTTCTGTGTTATGTGAAAAGCTGAGCCTGAAGATATAATGCATTTATATTCTTTGAATTTATCAATCGGTTGCAAAACTAAAATGATATTTAGTTTTACAGAGTCATTTTGCTTCCCATATCCATACAATATCACAGTTTAGAAAAGACACACAAATGGAATTATACCCTTGGTCAGTGCCCAAGTAGCTTCAAATGATTTTAGGTATCTTATTTTATGGCATGCTTTAATGCATAATAATCCTAAAAAGTTATAAAGCAATAGGAAAAGAGACATAATTGACTTTTGCTAATGAGTTTGGCATACTTAAGAAATTAAACTTAAAAATTTTTTTTTTTAATTGATTTTAGAGAGGAAGTAAGAGGGAAAGAGAAATAGAAACATCAATGATGAGAGAGAATCGTTAATTGGCTGCCTCCTGCACTAGGGATTGAGCTCACAACCCAGGGAGTAACATGACTGGGAGTAAAACTGTGACCTCCTGGTTCAGACATCAACACTCAACCACTGAGCCACAAGTGGCTGGGCAAGACATTAAACTTTTAAGAAAAGCTCCAACCAAAATGAATCTGCCACACAAATCTGCTTTGGAAAAGAAATTTAAGCAATAGCTTTTACAAATTTTTAAAAGGTAAATTACATTAAGCCAAGGTTGTCATTTTAATTCAAGCCCCCATTGCTGAATATGATGCATGATTAACCGGTATTACAATTACGGGAAATTATAAACAAATGTTAATACCTTAATACAGCAATAAAAAAAAAAAGGAAAATATAAAAAAGGAAACCTGAGTAAAAAGAAGCCAGGAAGCAGCTGAAAAAGAGACCGGTTCACTGTGAGAAATGTAAACCTCTCAGACAGTGCTACGGCCCCGAATCCAACAGCTCAGGAACAAGGCCAATTAATGCAAAATATTAAACATATATGGTGAAGCTGCAAACTTTTCAAAAGAGTCATAAGAATGAAAGCAGCTAGAAAGAAAACAGCCAGAGCCTCTCAAACCTAAAATCTTTGCTATAATCCACTACATGCAGAAAAAGCTTTCTTTATAAGTAGAAAGCAAGCTTCTTAAATGTAGTATACTTTATAGTCTCCAAGCTGTAAATTTTATGATAAAGAGTCAGGATAACAAATCCTTATTGTAACTGGCAAGTAACCAGATCTTTTGAAACTGTTGCTTATATGACTCAGTTTTTCATAGTAAGTCACTTGCAAACCAAGACTTCTTTATTCCCACCTTTCTGAATTAGAAAAGTCTCATAAGATAGACACACAGAATCATGGGATACACAGAAGCTTCAATAGAAAACACAGTAAAACTTCCTTACTTGGAAAACGAGTAAATTGAAACCCAGAGGCTTTAGGTGATACACTTAAAAGGAGTTAAAAATAAATAAGACTGCCAGAATTGACTCTTGTTTTCTTTCATGTTATATACTACATTGTCCAAAAGTCTTATGTAGCCAGAATTTCTTCTGCTTCTGTTGATAGAGGTTGACTACCTTGTTTTGAATGACCAGAGTAGTTCCATGTTCATAATAAAAGATTTGTTTATTCATTTGTAATGTCAGTACTAATTTCAATTCAGTTCCCATAACAGACTGGTGGTTTACTGACAAGGAGACCAATAACTACTGTGGTCCTCTGGCACACACAGGGATAAAAGACCAAAGCATTTCATTGTTTCTCTCTGTCTCCAAAAGGGAAAATAGAGAAAATCCTATAATTCATTGCCCATACCCTACCTGGTCTAAGAATAGTTGATTCAATTGGGTTAGTTAATTTATGGCAAAAATTTCTTTAAAGTTATATAAAAACATTTAAAAATTATTTGTGCCTCAGTGAAGAAAAATTGTTCCAAATCTAACAATGCTTTCATTATTTGGTTGAATAATTATTCACCATTTCAGGTAATAAAGGAAAACAAAATGCTTAACTAAATGTTGGGAGAAAAAAATGTTAATATGTGACAGTTTTTAATTTTAATCAGCTCGGGACGATAGAACGTAGGGAAATATAGGGAAAAAAATAAGAAAAAGAAAGTCTGAAGCTTACATATAAAAATATAATTTATTGAGACAGAAATTGCTATAAATGTGTGAAAAAATCAGAAACAAAAAACTGCCTGTCCATTTCCCAATGAATTTTACTTTTCTATTAGGCTACTTACAAACATAAATGCATATTTTCTATAAGTTTTTATGACCAAACACAATGTCAAAAACTATTCAGACATACACTGAGTGGCCAGATTATTATGATCTCTGAATGCATAATAATCTGGCCACTCAGTGTATATATATATAATATATTAGAGGCCTGGTGCATGAATTTGTGCATGGGAGGGGTCCAGCTAGCCTGGCCAGGGGGAGGGGACATGGGCTGTTGGCCGGATTGCCTGCTAGTCGAACTCCTGGTTGAGGGGACAATTTGCATATTAGCCTTTTATTATATAAGATATACATGAGTGGCCAGATTATTATGCATTCAGAGATCATGATAATCTGGCCACTCCATGTATTCTCTCTGTGCCTATATTATCCAGATGCAATCTAATTTACTTACTGTTTTCTTCCTTCTCACCGTAACTAGCATTAGGAAAAAAAAACCCCAAATTAAAATATGACCGAGGATAAATACTTGCTATCTGTCATACACATATTTGGCCTTCAATTAGGAATGTCATTTTCAGTTGTTTTTCATTAAATGGAAATATTTTTTCAGGTATGCATTTCTATAAGCTCACTGGTCCCATCTGTGACTAAAAGTTTTAATTTTGTAGGCAATTTGACAAAAATGTAGTCATGAAAAAAAACAAACTAATTAGCTCACACAAATGCAGAAAAAAGGATCTTTGATTATTAATAGGGTGTACTAACTGTTTATTAGTCACACACAAGGTTCTTGAATGGAGGGTGTGAAGGTAAATTTCTTTTTTTAATTAACCTGGCATCAGCTATAATCAGTATTATAATTTTCAGAGAAAAAAAAATCAAGACCAAAACAACATGAAAAGTCAGTCACTGAGTTTTAGAAAAACTTGGAAACTAGTTTCTATAAGAACAAAACAGTAATATATTAAAGCTAATTAGCAGTTTCACAACCAATGTTTCTATGTATAAAGAACAATTTTTGATGCCTTTAAAAATGATAGCATATGTTAGTTTACATTATAAGTGGACTATATTATTAACCTTCAGGAACTAAAGAATCATATTGGAGACAGAGGCTAAAAGGACCAATACTTGTACGCAACATCCTTTAGAAGAGTATCTGTCATACACACACAATTCAGGACAGTAACACACAAAAAGGAAGAACCTACACACGAAGTATAAGACAACTCCTAGGAGCAAGAGATGAAGGACTGGAACTTCTATAGGAATAATAAGTATGAGGCCTGTCTTGTAAAGAAAGTTGGTAAGTCAAAATGATCATTGAAGATTGCACAAGTGATGAGAAGCAAAAACACTTCTCTTCAGATTGTGTAGCGCAAGAGTCTTCCTTCAGAAACTGTAGTTCCCCTTATTCTCCTTAAGAGCTCCAAACAATATCAAGAGCAAAAAACTGCCTAAGTGGAGGTGAGGGATTATGTGGCCTCACTGAGTCACACTGAAAGTCTGAGAACCTCCAATGAGCCAAACAGCCAAAAAGGTTCCAAAGAAACCAATAAAAATTCTACTTCAATACCTAGAGTTATAAAAAGCTGAAAAAACTAAACAAAACAAAAAAACCCTTACCCAACATCCAGGGCAAAGTATACATCTAGGTGGGAAGCTTTTAGAGAAATGAGTTCAGTAAAATAAGATAGTTTTATATGTTGAGATCAATTGTTTTCATTGAATGCTTAAAAAAATCTTTTGAGTTTTAATATCTTTGATATGCCTAGTATTAGATTGCATTTTATTTTAAAATACCTTTCACTATATAACCAGCAAACTGAAAAACAAAACACAAACACAGATATTTAAGACTATCAATTGTTTTAGAAGCATTCCTACTGACACTGAGACATAAAAATTTTTCACTAGGCTAGAGTTCTCAATCAAATTTAGGTTCAGGAGACATCTTAACTTGCCTAGTTTCTCTATTGTTGTTACCATTGGTGGGTTATCAGGCTGCAAAGAAGGCTTCAACTACAATAGCAGTGAGCACCAGGAAGCTGCTCACCATACTGCTCAGCCTGGTACAACCTGCTCATCATGGCTCCCTTTAGCATAAAAACCTAACCATGTGGTATTTGCTAGTAGGTGCTAAGATTTGCCCACTCTTTTACATTACAGGTTTACATATTCATATGTACGTACATATCTGAGACGCTTGATAGACTGAGTGTGGCAGTATCTTAATAGTAAGATTGAAATAAAGTAGGATGAAAGAAAGCAGTACCTGAGCACTAAGAATTAATAACAAATACTACTCACCTGTCTGCTGTGTGGTCTGCAGCAGTGGTTGGTTTAGATGTGAATTGTAATGGACAGAAGGGACTGGGCGATACTGAGGTTGGCTGGAGTGATAGTGGCCTGGAGCACAATAACAGGCTGGCATCTAGGATAAGTATTGAGAAAAAAAAATCAATTTTACTTGCAATAAAATATTTTTCTGTGATGCTTATCAAAGTATAATTAAGTAATAATTCCTTTCAACACCAGTCATCTGAAAACTGTTTCTCCTAGTTTTTACTGAAAATATTTCAAACATACAATCTAAATACTTCCACCAATCAGATTTAGTAGATAATAATTTTTTTTGGTCATATTTGTTTCAGATTCTCCTCTCTTTTACAAAACCAAACACTATTGATATAGTTGAAGGATTACTCTAATATTGTCTGGCTGCACATTCTACAAAAAACTCATTATTCTATAGTAGAATATATTATTCCTATAAATGTTTTAAAATGTCTAATATATCTCTATATATCTGTTACACATGTATAAATTGTAAATTGTTGAGAATTTAAAAAATTTACATTTATGGTACTTTACTAATAAACTTCATGCAACTTATTTGGCAATTAACATTATGAGACTTTTCTTGGTTTAAACATACTGCTAGCTCATTCAAATTAAATGTTGAATAGCAAGCCTATCTAATAAAAGAGTAATATGCCACAAATCAATCAAAAGCAAGTAAGCAAATCAACCCAACCAAGATGGCTGCAGCCAGTGAGAGAGCATGAGGAAGGCTTGGGTTTTCCTGGTGATAGAGGAAGCCAAGTTTTTCACACACCCTGGCATGCCAAGGCCCCCACTCCAGGCTACAAAGTTTCAATTATAGAAGGTAGATAAATCACAACAGAAATGGCGGCAGCCACAGAGCTACAGAGGGCAGGAGGCTAGGATTGCCCCTGGTAATAGAGGAAGCCAAGCTTTCCACAGACCCTGGCTGGTTCAGGTCTCTGCTTAAAGCTACAAAGTTTCATTTATAGAAGATAAATAAATCCCAACAGAAATGGCTGCCGCCAAGGAGCAAACAGAAGGCTTGGCTCCGCACCAGGCTAAAAAGTTTCAATTGTAGAAGATAAATAAATTCCACATACCAGGGCCTCTGTTTGCGTCACTGGGGGCGTGGCTGGCCTGCAAAGCACCACAGGCCCCTCGCTTAGGCCACCCCATGCCCCAAGGGAACACCCACCCTGATCCAGGACACCCTTCAGGGTAAACCAGCTGGCCCCCACCTGTGCACCAGGCCTCTATCCTATCTAATAAAAGAGTAATATGCAGATTGACCAAAACAAGATGGTTACCCCATGTGGACACAAGATGGCCACTACAAGATGGCCAGAAGGGGAGGGTAGATGGGAGGGACCAGGCCTGCAAGGGAGGGCAGTTGGGGGCAATCAGGCCTGCAGGAGAGGGCTATTAGGGGTGACCAGGGCGGCAGAAGAGGGAAGTTGGGGGTGACTGGGCCTGCAGGGAAGGGCAGTTAGGGGGGACCCCAGTTGGGGCATGTATAGGGGGCAAATGATTATTTTCTCTCTCTCTCTCTGCCTCTCTTAAGCCAGTAGAAAGCATATCCTCAGGGGGTAAAAACAAAATCCCACTAAAAGTGTTCATATAATACAAAAAAGCAGGAAAAGAAGCAGATAGAAATAAAATACAGACAGGGAAAATGGAAAACAAATAGCAATATAGGATACCTACATCTAACCATGTCAATACCTACATAAAAGATAAAAGAACTAGACACTCTAATCAGATTGTGTAAAACATCTAAAACAACAACTATATAGTTACTGTATGTAAAAGACACTTTAGGAATAAGTGTTGCAAATAAGAGAGTGAAAAAAACTCATTTAAATGAGAATCAAGTGAATGCTGGTCACTATATTAGTCAGATAAAATAGATTTTAAGACAAAGAATAGTAACAGAAACAGAAAACCATTTCACAACATGAGTCAATATATCAGGAAGGTATAATAAATATGAATTGTTCAATGTAGATTCAAATACTATATAAAAACATAGAACTTAAGGGAAAAGTAGAAAATCAACTATCACTTTTGCTAGAACTGTACAAAATTTACATAAGCATGTAGAAGATTTGAAAGACACTATAAACCACAAGACAATATCAATTGATATTTAAAGAATACTAATGCAGCCCTGGCCATTTTGGCTCAGTGGATATAGGATATAGCATCAGCCTGTGGACTGAAGGTTCGATTCTGGTCAAGGGCACATGCCTGGGTTGTGGGCTCAATCCCTGGTGGGGGCCATGTAGGAGGCAACTGATCGATGGTTCTCTCTCATCATTGATGTTTCTATCCCTCTCCTTCACCTTCCTCTTTGAAATCAATAAAAATATTTAAAAAATAATAAACAAATGGAAATACTTCTCTAAAAAAATAATACATACAGAAACAAAATAAAAGGGAAACTAAAGGCATCCTATGTTCATTAATACTAAAGACTTAACATAGTTAAAATGGCAATAACAAGCAACACAATCTCAGATTCAAGGCAATTCCTATCAAATTCCAATGGACTCTTTTGCAGAAAGATTAACAAATTGTGGAAAAGATGAACAAATACACACACACACACACACACACACACACACACAGGCATATAATTCAGACACAAAAAGGAATGAAGTATTGATAAATGCTACAATGTGGATTAGCCTGGAAACACTGTTAACTCAAAGAAGCCAGACAGAGAAGTAACACAATGCATGATTTCATTAATATGAAGTATCCAGGATAGGTAAATCCATAAAGACAGAATGCAGAATGGTGGTTGTCAAGGGCTGGAGGTTGGGTTAAATCAGTACAGCTGTTTAATAGTACAGAGTTTTCTTTTGGGGTGATGGAAATGTTTTGGAACCAGAGAGAGATGATGGTTGTAAAACACTTTGAGTGAACAAAATGTCACACTGGACTGTTTACTATAAAATGCTTAATTTTGTTATGTAAAGTTTATCCCAATAAAAAAATAAAAGAAAAAAGTAAAACCAAAAACCATGAAAATGATAGAATGCAAATTCATACCCCCTATTCCCCAAGACACAAGCTGGAATATAAAATAAGATTTAACAAATTTCAAAACACTGTAATCTTAACGTAGGTTCTCTGGCCACATGAAGTTTAATTAATAATCCATGCTTCTACCTTAAGAAACCAGAAGCTAAGGAACATATTAAATTCACAATAAACAGAAAGAAGAAAATAATGAGTGAAGAAATATTTCAAATATAAAATGAATAATACAATTAATGAAACTCTAAGTTGTTTTTTTTAAAGAACATCTTAGAGTTTCATTAATTGTATAGAACTGATAAATCTCTAGTTAAATTAGTAAAGGAAAAAGAGAGAAGAGTGAAATTACTAATAATATTGAAAGTACAATAAGGGAATATTATGAGTAATTTTATGTTAATAAACTCGACAACATAAACAAAATTGATACAATTATGAAAACTGATCCAGAAAGAAATAGGAAATTACAATTTTAAAATTGTCTCTGAAACACACACACACCAATTCTGGGTCCAAATAGATTGATTAATGATGTAATAACATCATTTCTACACAAACTCCTTTAGAAAATAAAGAAGGGAACTATATCCAACTCATTTTGAAGCCAGTACTACCTTGATACTACAACCTGAAAAAGATAAGCAAACTACAGACCAATATTCTTCATGAATATACATGCAAAAATCCTTAAATTGAATCCAGAGATATATAAAAAAGATAGTATATCATGACTAAGTGGATATGTCCGAAAAAATGAAAGGTTAATTTAACATTCAAAAAGTCAGTCAAGCCTGGCCAGTATGGCTCAGTGGTTGAGCGTCCACCTATGAATCAGGTTACGGTTCAATTACTGGTCAGGGCACATGCCTGGGTTGTGGCTTGATTCCCAGTGTGGGGCATGTAGGAGGCAGCTGATAAATGATCATCTCTCATCATTGATGTTTCTATATTTCTCTCTCTCTCTCTCAAATAAATAAAAATATATATTAAAAAAAAGTCAGTCAACATAATTCACGGTTAATAAAGAGGAGTGGTTGGGAATCACATGATTACTTCAGAAGATACAGAAAAATATTTCACAAGATTTAATATTCACTCATGGGAAAGACTTTCAGCAAACTAGGAACAGATAATGCTAATGGTACATCTCATAAAGGGGTAATATTCAAAATATATGAAGAACTGGTACAACCTCGCATGAAAAACAAACAATTCAATTACAAT
This sequence comes from Lasiurus borealis, assembly GCA_004026805.1. Lineage (NCBI taxonomy): Eukaryota > Metazoa > Chordata > Mammalia > Chiroptera > Vespertilionidae > Lasiurus > Lasiurus borealis. The sequence goes on along the minus strand of PVJN01025512.1, from coordinate 11,530 downwards.
TACAAAATGGGCAGAAGACCTGAATAGATTTTTCTCTAAAGAGGACATATTGATGACCAACAGACATATGAAAAGATGTTCAATGTCATTAATCAGAGAAATGCAAATTAAAACCACAATGAGATATCATTTCACATCTATCAGAATGGTTATTATCAATACATCAACAAACATTGGGGGGTAGGTTGGAGGGATGGTGAAAATGATGAAGGGATTAAGAGATACAAATTGGCAGTCACAAAGTAATCCTGGGATAAAAAGTACAACATAGGGAATATAGTCAATAACATTGTAATATCTATGTTTTCTGTCAGGTGGGTACTAGACTTAACAGAGGAATCACTTTATAAGTTACTAGAGGCCTGATGCACAAAATTTGTTCATGGGTAGGGTTCCTAGGCCTAGCCAGTGATTGGGGAAAATTTGTCAAGTGACTGGTGGGGCAATGGGAGGGGGGCCCCCCACTGGCACCAGGATTGGCCAGTCTGGTGCCACCCACTCTGGTGGGGTAATCTGGGGCCAATGCCGGCCCCCTGCTGGCAGACCCCAACCCCCAATCAACCTGCTGCTGCTGACAGTCACTTCCCTCTGCGAGGTGACCAGCAGGGCAATTAGGGGCCCTCTGCTGGCATTCATGTTGGCTGGCCTGGAGCCTGTAGGCTGGGGGCAGTTCCTGCATTGAGTGTCTGCCCCCTGGTGGTCAGCCCATGTCATAGCAATCGGTGGTTCCATGGGTCATTCTACCATTTGGTGGATTGCATATTGGACTTTTATTATGTAGGATATAAATAAACATTTAACCACTATGCTGTACACCTGAACTAATAGCATATTGAATATCATCTTTAAATGAAAAATAAAATCTTTAGAATATTTAAAGACATTAAATTTTTTAGAGGTTATAATCCTATAAAATAAAAAGGTAATATGCAAATCAATTATCACTCCAACACACAAGATGGCTGCCCCCATGTAGTCAAAGATAGCCACTCCCATTGGCCACAAGATGGCTGGTAAGAGAGGGAAGTTATGAGCGATCAGACCAGCAAGGGAGGGCAGTTGGAAGGGACCAGGCCTGCAAGGGTGAGCAGTTGAGGGGCAATCAGGCCTGCAGGGAAGGGCAAGTAGGGGAATTGGGCTGGCAGGGGAGCAGTTAGGCATTGGTCAGGATAGCAGAGGAGTGGTTAGGGAGTGATCAGGCTATCAGGCAGAAGAGGTTAGGGGCAATTAGGCAGGCAAGCGGCGAGTGGTTGGGAGCCAGCAGTCCTGAATTGTGAGAGGGATCCCAGATTGGAGAGGGTGCAGGCTGATCTGAGGGACACCCCCCATGCACGAATTTCATGCACTGGGCCTCTAATTAAGAAAATATGTGTAATACTTATATAATGTAAACTACAAAATATTGTTGAGAACAATTAAGGAAGACCTTCATAAATGGTGAGAGATAACATGTTCCTGTACTAAAAAATTTAATAGTGTTAAGATGTTAACTTTTCCCAAACTGATCTATTCTTATAAAGCATTTTATTTTTATTTATTTACTAGGGTCCCTAGAAGCTTCCTGATGCTGGTTGAGTATTCCCTCCCTCCCTTCCCCCAATCGCCTGATGCTGCCGCCAGCTTGGGCATCCCTTCCCTTGGCCGGCCCTGCCCCTGGTCGAACTCCCAGACAAACTCCCAGTCGAGGGGACAATTTGCATACTACACTTTTATTATATAGGATTTTAGTTCAAAATATATTTTTATTATTGATTTCAGAAAGGAAGAAATAGGGAGAAAGAGGTAGAAACAGCAATGATGAGAGAATCATTATTGATTGGTTGCCTCCTGCATGCTCCTCTCTAGGGATCTCGCCCACAACCCAGACATGTGCCCTGACTGGGAACTGAACTGTGACCTCCTGGTTGATGGGTCAATGCTAACCCACTGAGATATGCCAGCTGGGCAAAATGTATTTTACTTACTTATAAAAATGCTTTTTATTTATTTTTTAAATATATTTTATTGATTTTTTTCAGGAAGGAAGGGAGAGGATAGAGTTAGAAACATTGATGAGAGAGAGACATCGATCAACTGCCTCCTGCACACCCTCCACTGGAGATGTGCCTGCAACCAAGGTACATGCCCTTGACCGGAATCGAACCTGGGACCTTTCAGTCTGCAGGCCGACACTCTAATCCACTGAGCCAAACCGGTTTTGGCTATAAAAATGCTTTTTACACACACACACACACACACACTTTTTATTGAATTCAGAGAGGAAGAAAGAGAGAGATAGAAATAACAATGATGAGAGAGAATCATTGATAGGCTGTCTCCCCCATATGATCCCTAAAGGGGATTGAGTTTGCAACCTGGGCATGAGCCCTTGACCGGAACTGAATTTATGACCCTTCAATCCACAGGCCGATGCTCTATCCATTGAACCAAACCCATTAGGGCTGCATTTTATTTTTATAATGCATTTACTTTAATGTGTTTCATTTAAACTATAAAAAACAAACCTGAGTCAGAAGGAAGACTCCAAAATCACATAATTTACTCAACTGTTATGTTGTTTTCTAGCATGCACTTAAAAATCACCAGAGAAAAGAAAATGTCAAATTTTGCTTACACATCCATATAAATACTTTAAAAAATATATTTTTATTGATTTTAGAGAGGAAGGGAGAGGGAGAGAAATAGAAACATCAAGAATGAGAATCATTGATTGGCTGTCTCTTGCATACCCTCTAATGGGAATCCAGCCCACAACCTAGGCATATGCCCTAAACCCAGAATTGAACCGTGGCCTTGATGTTCAACCATTGAGCTACACCAGCTGGGCTTGCACATATTCTTTCCCTGTCAAGTTACAAATAAACACTCTAATTTGCCCTAGCCAGTTTTGTTCCGTGGATAGAGCATCAGCCTGAGGACTGAAGGGTCTCAGGTCAAGGGCACACACCTGGGTTGTAGGCTCGATCCCCAGCTTTAGTTGACTGTGGGCACCAACTGATGTTTCTCTCTCATTCTGTCCCTCTCCCTCCCTTTCACTCTCTCTAAAAATCAATGGAAAAATATCCTCAGGTGAGGATTAACAAAAACCAAGTGAACAAAAAGACTCTAATGTTAAAGTGATCTTAAATGAAAAGCCTCCACAGAAGGGGAGGTGAAAAAGCAACCTACCTGTGGTGAGGGCTGCTGAATATATCCCTGCTGCTGGAGCACAGGCTGGCTGACAGGGTGACCAGAAGCAGAAAAACCAGCAGTAGGGACTGGCTGCCCAGGTGGCAGTGGGGGAGGAGGAGGAGGAGGAGGAGGGGGGGGTGGTGGCAGTAATGGTGGTGGAGGAGCCGCTGTCATGATATAACCAGATTGCTGTGGGGACTGAAGAACAACTGTGGACTGGAACATGGTAGCATGAGGATCAGAACCATCTGTAGATGGTTGGCGGGCAAGACTCATGTGGCTAAACTGAGACCCAAGGTTGTCCTGATAAAAAAGGAAAAAGTCAAATCAGTATGCCTTCCATATAGAGACCAAACTTATCAAAGAAAACTACTTCCTGTATTTTAAGATGAGTTGCAATAGTGTATATTATAGAAATCATATATCTTTATCAAACATGACTTAATAAGAAAACAGCTTCAAGGAAATTAAACTCTAAGGCAGGAAGGAGAAATATTACATTGCTGTCACTACAAATTGCTTATAAAATACATATAATAGAAATGCATAGCATGAAGAAGAGTAGGGTATAACAACATTTTATACATAAACAATAAAAAAACACTTATTTAAATAAAGATTAAAAGCACATTAGCATAGAAACCCACATCTGAAACCTCTATGTTGATTTTGACCAATGAATTTAATTAAATAAAGAAAAAAATATATATTAGGATGTGAAAGTGAAACAGAAAGGACTTCAAACTCCAGGTAACTAGTAAGGCACAGTACTAATTATTCTTCACTTTAAATTATTGCCCCTTTTCCTAGAAGGCAAGGTTCACTAAAAGCGTCTTTGTGTCTCCTATTATACCTAACAAATATACTAGCAGAAATTAAATAGAAAATCTATCCACTTTGTCCTTTTCCTAATTTCTCAAAAATAATTTAGCATTAATTCTATTATTCCCTAATCTGCATCAGTCTGTTCCTTAAATCGCATGTCAGACAAATGAAATCCAACAATAGTGTCTTACTGCTTTTGCTACTTGGTGAGCAGGCAATGGTGCCCAGCCAAGATAGAGTTATGATTTATGTTACCTGACAAATGTTTCTCTGGCTCAACAATATAAATACCAGTTCTGACTAGATAATGTCATCACTGAAATGAAAACAACATGGTTAAAATGGTATTTCTCTGGTCCCAATGAGCCGCAGATTGGCAACAATATATATCACACCTCCACATTTTGCTAAGAGGAAAACTGGAAAAAAAACCACAAACTTAAAAAGTGGGCAATAGCCCTAACCGGTTTGGCTCAGTGGATAGAGCTTTGGCCTGTGGACTGAAGGGTCCCAGGTTTGATTCTGGTCGGGGGCATGTGACTTGGTTGCGGGCACATCCCCACTTTGGGGGTGTGCAGGAGGCAGCTGATCGATGTTTCTCTCTCACCGATGTTTCTAACTCTCTATCCTTCTTTCTTCCTCTCTGTAAAAAAAATAAAATAAAAATATATATAAAAAAATTGGGCAATGAAGTTGTGAGATCAAAATTATATGTCTGTAATTTCTATAGTCTGCTGTGTTTTTTTTTCCCCCCAAAGTAAATTAAGACTATAGCGAAGATAAGAGATGAAAATGGAACCTGATTTCATGATTGAAAATACATGGTTTTACTCCTCCCAAATAGCTGCTCTGTTCTAACTCAATGCATAGTTTCAAAAGGAAAACATATATCTAAATACACTAGTCATAATTACCAATATTTTAAAAAGAGATACCATTACTGCACACCACCATTACAGTCATCTTGGCAAAAAGTCAATTTTGTTATTCCAATGATCTGCCATTTTTCAAAACATTTTGAGGTTTTTATGCTATTCTTTTTAATGTTATCAATTTTTAAAATGCTGGCAAAATTTCACTTTTTCAGCCTAGAAGTGATTTTTGAAAATCATTAAGAGCCATAGCTGGTAAATAAGGTTTGCCTCCAGCTCAAAACAAAACTACCTTCCCCCCACCAAAAAAAAAAAAATTTCTAAAAAGTGTAGCGTGATTTTAAGATATAGCTAGTAATTTAATTTGGAGAGCATTTTCAAAATGTGATGGGGAAAGAATGTTACTAGGGAGATTTATTTTAAGGGAAGAAAACTGATATTTACTGAATATTTCATGTTAGGTACTATACAAGAAGTACTGTATATCACTGTTTCACATTATTACTAACTGTAGTTGGGATTAAAGGAGGTACCGAGGTACCATTATAGTCACAGATTACATATCTAGAGATCTTCGTTAGAAATTTACTTAGGAGGATGTATCTCATATTTTTAAGTTTCAATTCACCCCAATAACTGGCATTAAGTATACTGGGCCTATGGCTTTGGGAAAGACTAGAAAGCTTATTTCCAGATAAAAGCTGCCATCCCAGGATTGCATAGAGCTGCACTGACCTCAATGAGAAAACCAGTGAAAACATGTTAGGAATAGAATTGTCTACATGAAAATTATTTCATTATGAAAGGAAGAAAGAGATTATGGATTATGCAAACACTGTGATAAGCCAATATAACAAGTTTATATAATAAAAACTTAAGTGACTGTTACAATAGGACAACCAGACTGACTGGTCACTATGATGTGTACTGACCACCAGGGGGCAGACACTCAATGCAGGAAATGCCCCCTGATGGTCAGTGTGGTTCCACAGGGAAGCACTGCTAAGCCAGAAGCTGGGCTCATGGCTGGTGAATGCAGCTGCCATGGTGGGAGCCTCTCCTGACAAAGTAACAGCGGGCGCAGTGTGCCCGGGGTTAAGTGGGAGCAGTGGGGCAGCTGGCACCAATTCAGGGTTTTTCCTGGCTGCCTGCCACACTGCTACATCCCCTGATGGGTCTGGACTGTGAGAAGGCACAAGCAGGGCTGAGGGGCATCCTCTCTCCATCCCCCAGTGCATGAATTTCGTGCACCGGGCTTCTAGTATTTTATGAAAGAAAGTTATTTTTTTTCTAATACAGGACAGAAACACTTTTCAGTATATATGTATCTCTGGCTTTAATCATATTCACGAGCCTTCATCACACATCCATCCATAAAACAATGCAGGAGTGAATAGAGAAATAGTACCACAGAGTATTGCTGGGTGGGTGAGATTGGAAGGAGAGGGGATGAGTAATGAGCTATAGAGTATGGAATAGGCTGTGAAGAGGACTGCAGAAGACAAACATGCTAAGGAATAACAGGTTGGCAAACAATGTTAATGTCAGAATAAAATATTAGAAGAACTGCAAAAAATGGAAAGTCATATTTATTTGGCAATAGCTTCAACTAGATTTATAAAGTCATCTTCAACACAACAATGTAGGAAACAACAAAAACAATGCAAAATGAGGAAACTATATGTAGTAAAAATTTTGAGAATATACCTATGCTTAAATTTAATACACAATTAGAAGGATAACTTTGTCATAAAAAGATTAGATTCACTGAAACAGGTACTTTATATCCTATTTTCTAACCAATTCCCCTGGTTTAGGTCAGTCAAAACAAAAACACTTTCCTTCTTCCTGATTTATGAAGGGGCTGCTCTATTTAGTTATATAACACTAAATAATAAAATAAAAACTTCACTTATTTTGTTATCAGACAGTAATACCTTACATAAAATCTATGCCAGTTACTGTCTTTATTTGATATGGCACAATGAGGTACTCTTTTGGGACCAAAGTGCATAAATTTAAAAAAAATTTAAAAGAAAAATGTACTAGAGCAGTGGTTCTCAACCTTCCTAATGCCGCGACCTTTTAATACAGCTCCTCACGTGGTGGTGACCCCCAACCATAAAATGATTTCTGTTGCTACTTCATAACTGTAATTTTGCTACTGTTATGAACTGTAATGTAAATATCTGATATGCAGGATGTATTTTCATTGTTACAAATTGAACATAATTAAAGCATAGTGCTTAATCACAAAAACAATATGTAATTATATATGGTGAAATATTTATTTCTAATTACAAACAAATGAAATTTTGTCTTGAATCATGGTGTAGCATGGGCAACAGTCTTCATATAACAACAGTAAACTACATTGCTATACTTTGCTACACCGAGGAGCGGTCTGTTGGTTTCTAAGATCATGGGAAATATGTTTTTTCTGATCGTCTTAGGCGACCCCTGTGAAAGCGTTGTTCGACCCCCAAAGGGGTCTCGACCCACAGGTTGAGAACCACTGTACTAGAGGTACCATTAAGAACAACAGCCTGAAGAAACAACACATACATACAGGAATATGCAGACACATAAACACATCTCTTTTATATATGGAAGATAAACATACTTTTTTTGTAACTAAAATTTTTTATTAAAATTTGAGAAAGTTGCCCTGGCTGGAGTGGCTCAGTGGTAGTGTTGGCCTGCACACTGAAGGGTCTTGGGTTTGATTCCTGGTCAAGGGCACGTACCTGGGTGGCAGGTTTGCTCCCAGACTCACTGCTTAAAGGAGGCAACCAACTGATCTTTCTCTCTCTTCCCCCCAACCCCTCTCTAAAAGTCAATGGAAAAAATATCTTCGGGTGAGGATTAACAACACAAACAAACAAAAAAGCGGAGAAAACTAGTTCTTGCAACTTTTTTTCCACTAATGGTACAATAAGTTTCCCAAAGGCACGCAATAAACTGGTGTTTTTTTTTTTTTAAAAATTAATCATTCCTAAACTTTATGGAATATAACTGGCCACTTATAAGCTAACATTGACAAGTGATTTAGATGTCCAATCTTATATTTACATAGTTTATTACAAATTATTATAATCATAATCCATTTTATATGTGGGCAATCAGGCTAAGGTGAGTTAAGTGACCTATACACAATCATGTTAGCAAGCAATGGAGGAACTCAGGCAATTTTACCTAATAAAAACTCTTACTTTTGGTCAAAATGTATATATACGAATCTCCCTCTGGAATATTTCCAAAGAGAATATTTAAAATTGCAAAATAAACCAATGGTATTAGGGGGTAATCTAAAAAATAAGAACTTCTTATGACAATTAAGATGTATAAACGAATTGCATTTTTACAATATTAACACAAGAGTTTTTAAAAATATTAAATGTTTTTAAAAATATTAAATGTTTATATTAGCTTAGAACCTTACAAGAAAATCTAGAATTAAAGAAAAAGTACTAAAAAAGGTAAAAGCTGAAAGATCTTTGAAGTACCTACTATTTCTTCACTAACTTCTCAAATAGAAATGAGCAATGAGCAAGCTTCCTCAATGGATGACAGCAACTATCACACTAAATGAGGTGTAGTAGCTTTACAAGTTCCAGAGTACTGATTATGTTGTTAAGGTAGACAATGATTAAGATATAACTTTCTCCCAGACAACAACTTGACCTACTATGTAGGTGTCAGATGAAAGACAAGCTTTAGTTTGCTCTATGATAAATGAAAGAGCACCAAGGGTATGTATTAATGTCTATCAGAGTGTCAAATAGTAATGACACTTTCCTTCCCCTTCCCTCCCTCCCTACCTCCCTCCTTCTCTTCCTTCCCCTCTAAGGGAATAGAGCGTGTAACCTGGGTATGTGCCCTGATCAGTTATTGAACCAGTGACTTCCTGGTTCCTGGATTGACCCCCAAACACTGAAGCATACCAGCTAGGCATTTCCCCCCCTAAATATATTTTTATTGATTTCAGAGAGAAAGAGAAAGGGAGAGAGAAATAGAAATATCAATATGAGAAGAATCATTGATTGGCTGCCTCCTGCACGTTCCCCAATGGGGATCGAGCTTGCAACCCAGGCATGTGCCTTGACCTGATGGAAATCAAACTGTTCCAGGGCAATGCTCAAGCAAGCCATGCCAGAGGGGCCAAAGTAAAATTTTGATACCACTTAGAAAAAAAAGTCTTTTCATATCCTTTTCATATTTAAAATGTAACTGCTGCAAAAGAACACCCAAGATTGGTTACAAGAAATATATATAGCTCATCTGCATGCTTTCAAAATCACTACATTCTTTTGTGTGGTTATTTGAATTTCTGTTGATGATTATCTCAGTGTGCAAAAGATAGTTACTGAGTATCATCTGTTCATCCAGTCTCAATTTTTATAACTGATGAATTATGAAGAATGCCAGGAAAAAGAGCCATGAAATTTGATATATACCCTAAGACTTTAAATTATAGTCCATAAAAGAATTTATTTCTAAAGTAAATGGTCTACTACACCTTTACTTATAATAGTCTCATAACTAAATCAAACTTATATATTTTTTAATTTCATAAATCTTTATTGATCAGATAGTTACAACTGTTCCTCTTTTACCCCCATAGCCCCCCTCCACCCAGTTCCCATCCCATCTCTGGCCTTACCAACCACTCCCGTCCTCATCCATACGTGTAAGATTTTTATTCAGTCTCTTCCCACACCCCTTTCCCCCTGAGAATTGTCAGTCCACTCCCTTTCTATGCCCCTGATTCTATTATATTCACCACTTTATTCTGTTCATCAGATTTTTTTATTCACTTGATGTTTAGATTCACTTGTTGATATGCATTTGCTGTTCATAATTTTTATCTTTACCTTTTTCTTGTTCTTCCTCTTCTTAAAGAATACCTTTCAGCATTTCATATAATACTGGTTTGGTGTTGATGAACTCCTTTAGCTTTTTCTTATCTGTGAAGTTCTTTATTTGTCCTTCAATTCTGAATGAGAGCTTTGCTGAGCAGAGTAATTTTGGTTGTAGGTTCTTGCTACTCATCATTTTGAATATTTCTTGCCACTCCCATCTGGCCTGCATAGTTTCTGTTGAGAAATCAGCTGACAGTCGTATGGGTGCTCCCTTGTAGGTAACAAAACTGTTTTCCTCTTGCTGCTTTTAATATTCTCTCTTTGTCTTTTGCCTTTGGGATTCCTTTTGTTTGGGGCTCTTTACGCTTCCTGGACTTGAAAGTCTATTTCTTTCACCAGATGGGGGAAGTTTTCAGTCATTACTTCCGTCAAATAGGTTTTCAGTATCTTGCTCTCTCTCTTCTTCTGGCACCCCCATAATTCTGATGTTAGTACCCTTGAAGTTATTCCAGAGGCTCTACACTATCTTCATATTGTTTGGACTATTTTAAAAATTATTTTTTAAATTTCTTTACTGATTTAGGAATTACATATGCGTCCTTATTCGCCATTAACCCCCACCTCCTATTCATGCACCCACACCCCTGTTGTCTGTGTCCACATTGATTAGGCTTACATACATGCATATAATTCCTTTGGCTGATCTCTCTCCTCTACCCCCATCATCATCTACCTTCCCTGAGGTTTGACTTTCTGATAGATATTTATCTCTGGATCTAGTTTTGCTCATCAGTTTATGTTGTTCATTATATTTCACAAAGGAGTGAGGTCATGTGATATTTATCTTTCTCTGCCTGGCTTATTTCGCTTAGCATAAAGTTTTCTATCTCCATCCATGTTTTTGCAAATGACAAGAATTTCTTCCTTTTTACTGCAGCATAGTATTTCATTGTTAGATGTACCACGGTTTTTAAATCCACTCATCTGCTGATGAGCACTTAAGCTGTTTCTAAATCTTAGCTATGGTGTATTGTGCTGCTATGAACATAGGGGTGCATATAACCTTTCTGATTGGTGTTTCTAATTTCTTGGGATCTATTCCTAGAAGTAGAATCATTGGGTCAAAGGGGAGTTCCATTTTTAGTTTTTTGAGGAAACTCCATACTGTTCTCCACAGTGGCTGCACCAGTCTGCATTCCCACCAGCAGAGCACACCAGCACTTGTCATTTGTTGATAATAGCCATTCTGACAGGTGGGATGGTACAGCATTGTTGTTTTGATTTGCATCTCTCTTATGATTAGTGATTTTGAGCAGGTTTTCATATGTCTCCTGCTCTTGTCTTTTTTCAAAACTTGTCTATTTAGATCAGTTGCTCATGTTTTGATAGGGTTATTTTTTTTTAAGCTATATGAGTTCCCTGTAAATGTTGGATATTAAATCCTTATCATTGATATCATTGGTAAATAGGTTCTCCCATGCAGTGGGTTTTCTTATTGTTTTATCGATGGTCTCCTTTGCTGTGCAAAAACTTTTTAGTTTAATGTAGTCCCATTTTTTAAAAAAATTTTCTCTTTAGTTTCCATTGCCCTAGGAGCAGTATCAGTGAAGCTATTTCTTTGGCATATGTCTGAGATGCTGCCTGTGGATTCCTCTAGTATTTCTATGGTTTCCCATCTTATATTTAAGTCCTGTATCCATTTTGAGTTTATTTTTGTGTATGGTGTAAGTTGGTGGTCTAGTTTCATTATTTTTTTAATCTATCTGTCCAATTTTCCCAACACCATTTATTGAAGAGACT
>PVJN01025511.1:0-29964 GCA_004026805.1 Lasiurus borealis | reverse complement strand
GGACCGGGAGGCGGGTTCGGTGAGGGTGAGTGTAAAATGGACCGGGAGGCGGGTTCGGTGTGTGTAAAGGAGACGAGAAAGAGGGGCCTGGCCCGGAGCAGGTGCTCTCCCAGCGGCCTGACCCGGGTCTGACTGACGGACGGGCCCACAGGGTGCCCGCGGGCGGGGGCTTGGGCCTCGGTGTGGGGGTTTGAGGGCCACGTGCGCCCAGCACCGGGAGCTGGCGCCGCTCTTACCTGGGAGAAGCCTGGTCGCCGCTCACCTGCCCTTCCCCCGCCGCGGGCCAGGCCCTGCAGGCCCCCGGGCGGCCCTGGGACCGAGGGCAGAGGGCGCCCCGCAGGCCTGAGAGAGCGCCGCTGTGGGAGCGGCACTGGGCCTGCCGGGACAGGAGCAGAGCATGCCGGGAGAGGAGCAGGGCATGCCGGGATAGCAGCAGAGCATGCTGGGATAGGAGCAGAGCATGCTGGGAGAGGAGCAGAGCATGCTGGGACAGGAGCAGGGCGGGTCGGGGGGAGAGTAGGAGCAGAGCATGCTGGGATAGGAGCAGGGCGTACAGGAGCAGGAGCAGAGCATGCTGGGATAGGAGCAGGGCGTACAGGAGCAGGAGCAGAGCATGCTGGGATAGGAGCAGGGCGTGCAGGGGCAGGAGCAGGGCATGCTGGGATAGGAGCAGGGCATGCAGGGGCAGGAGCAGGGCATGCTGGGGACATGCGGGGCATGCCGGGATAGGGCAGGGCGGGGCGGGGGAAGAGTAGGAGCGGGGCATGCCGGGGAGATGCGGGGCATGCCGGGAACTGCATGCTGACCCTGAGGCGGGAGAGAGCGGGAGCAGCGCGGGGCCCTGGGCCCCTGGAGGAGCCGGTGGCCCAGATGCGGTGCTTGTGCCGGTCACGCCGTGTCGGGGTCAGAGTGCCCGCGAGGAGGCGGGTCAGGGCTGTCCTCCCAGCACGAGGATGCCCCTCTCCACTGCGGTGTCTCCCCTGCGTGGCCTACACCTCCGCTGCCCGAGGTCTAGGCTTCCGGCAGCCTCGTCTCACGGGCCTGGGTGCCCTGGTCCCCGCTGTGCCCACTTCCTCTCTGCCTGGGCTCCAGCTGGGCAGAGTGGGGGGATGTCTTTATTTTTTTATTTCTTAATATATTTTATTGATTTTTTACAGAGAGGAAGGGAGAGGGATAGAGAGCTAGAAACATCGATAAGAGAGAGACATTGATCAGCCGCCTCCTGCACGCCCCCCACTGGGGATGTGCCCTCCACCAAGGTACATGCCCTTGACCGGAATCGAACCTGGGACCTTTCAGTTCACAAACCGACGCTCTGTCCACTGAGCCAAACCGGTTTCGGCAAGAGGGGATATCTTTGAAGTTTTACTTTGCTTCCAGCTGAAATGGATAATCCAGGCCCTCAAACCTTTCCATAGTCATATTTTAAGACCCAGTGTGAGTGTTTTCATCTTAGGCAAATTAACGTTATGCCTGTATTGACTTGGGACAGACGAGCCCCAGCCTTCTGTGAGTGGATGGTTCTCAACTTGTGGGTCGCAACCCCTTTGGGGTCCATTGACCCCATCACAGGGGTCGCCTAAGACCATCAGAAAACACAGATATTTACATTACGATTCACAACAGTAGCAAAATTACTGTTAGGAAGTAGCAACGAAAATAATTTTATGGTTGGGGGTCACCACCACATGAGGAGCTGTATTAAAGGGTCCCGGCCTTAGGAAGGTGGAGAACCACTGGTTTAATGGAATCCCGTGAAACAGAACTCAACTGGATCTGACTGCAACATGCAAACAAATTGCAAGGCAGCTTCTGTGTCGTTTCGAACACAAGGAAGGATTTACACTTTTTCTTAATCTTTTTGGGTCTGACTGGCCGGGATTTGACAATGCACTGGACAGGGTCTCAGCCTTTCACATTGGAGGTTTTTCTCAGTGCTAAGTGGAAGAACACCCTAACTCCCAGGTGAAATGCTAGCCATTACTGTTTTTCGTATGTAACCTAATCTAGTTACTTCAAAATTAAGGGCAATTAGTTTAACCATCTGTGTGGTTTGACAGTTGCCAGCCGGTTAGCTTCCAAATCCTGCTGTTTTCTAAAAACCTGACTTAGACTATTCTGTTAAGTGCATTTTAATATATTTGTAAAAATTTTCTTGCTCTCACTTTCTGCTTAGGGCTTTGTGATTCTCTCGTGGCAAGGACTGTCTTTAAATTTAAAACAATGAGAAATCTTTTATGAGATTTACAAAACATAGCCAAAGAGCTGAATGGGGATGATTCATGTTAATTCAAAGAAAATATTAAATAATTGAAAAAATGTTCATTACACCCATATGTAAGTTATGTTATTATGAATATGTTCTATTTTAGAGCAAATACAGTATAATACAGAACACATTTAAAATCACTTGTTAAAAATCTATCATTTTTGTCATTTTAAACTATTTTTAAATGAAAATAAAACTTTTACTTTGGGATCACCATTTCATAGATAAAAAGCATTAGGTGTAGATGTGGATATAGATATAGATCTGCACACACCTCTGTATAAGTTCAATGTATTGCAAATAATAAAATCTTCATTTTTCAACTTCATATTTACTATGTTTCTTCTTTGCAGCATAATTTATTTCTGTGTGCATTTTTCCCCGAATATATAATGGAAATTATGAGTCTTATAGAAAAAGATTTGAATACCCCAAAATGTACAATATAAAACATACCCCACCCCATAACAATTACTCCCTTCCTCCTCCAGAAATAACTACCTTCAGCTGCTTGAGGCTTCAACCTCCAGGTGTTTTTCCATTTAACACTATATTTGAAAAGTATTGTCACGTCATTTTTCACTGAATCGATCTTGGATATCTGTGCTAACATTTGTATACTCAATTCTTTTTAAGAACCTATATGGCATTCTATTCTATGTATGCACCATCGTTTATAAAACCATCCCCTTACTAACGTATATATTGGTAGTGTCTAATTTCCCCTTCCAATGTAGCCTCTTAAACTATATATTTTTATTCTTTCTACCACAAACCTCCCGCCCCCCTAATTTGGTGTTTCTCTGGTGACCCGGGGCCACTGGATTTCGTTCTCCTTGAGCCTATTTTGAAGTGTTTTTCTGACTTTTAAGTCTCGTTCTTCCCTTTTGAATCTCCTCTTTTCACTCTGCTATTTTCTTCCCATTAAGGACAAAGGTCCCCTGACACACAAAGTCTCTCCCCTCTGCTCCCCGTGTGCTCCCCTCGCACCCTGGCCGACCCCAGCAGCGCCCAGAGAGGGGCCCCGAGTGCCCCACTTCTGATGGGGCACAAGAGCCGCTCCTGGCGGGGAGCCTTGTCAGGACCCCCCTCCTTCGGAGCCCTCCATTCCCACGTGAACGACAATGAATGGAGACTGCGCCCGCCCACCCCACATTGTTCGGGCTGTCCTTTGCCCTCCCTGTCAAATCTGCGCGCCCAGGAGACAGCGGAACATGTTTTGAATTCAACCCTGGGGAGCCAGCGATCAATATCGTTTGACTCTTCTTACCCATTAGTTGTTCTCTCTCTGTGCCTGACGCCTGAGCTGCTCTTTGTCACCATGGCCCCTGCGAGGTGGGCCCAGCTCACCCCATGGGTGGGATGGCTCCCTCCATGCAGGAGGCAGAGGGCCGCAGACAGGGCAGAGCATTGGGTACAGTACAAGGCCTGGGCTTCTCTGACTTCAGCTTCAGCTGCAGGCTCAGGGGCTGTGGAGAGAGCGAGGTTATTTTACCTCTTTGTGATCCTGTTCGTCAAATACCAAATTTTTATTAACACTAACTGTCCAATTCACTTTAATAGCATACCAATGCATTCTAAAACCGATTTATTGTTTTAACTCTGGATTCTTAAAGGAAGGGGAAAACATAAATTTGTCCTTTTATTAATCAGTATATATTCTAATAGATTATATAATCTCATAATTCATCTTGGTCTGAATAATCAAGATCATCTGAATTTTCAAATGCAACACAACTATAATAAAAGAAAACCCAGCCCTAACTGGTTTGGCTCAGTGGATAGAATGTTGGCCTGCAGATTCAAGGGTCCCAAGTTCAATTCCGGTCAAGGGCATGTACCTTAGTTGTGGGCACATCCCCAGTAGGGGGTGTGCAGGAGGCAGCTGATGGATGTTCCACTCTCGTCAATGTTTCTAACTTTCTATCCCTCTCCCTTCCTCTCTGTAAAAATCAATAAAATATTTTTTTTTAAAAAAAGAAAACTCAAAATCTTAGAATCCAGTAGAATTATGCAACAGCCAATCTACTTGCTGATTAGATTATAATCTACGGATTCTACGGAGCATTTCATCTTTTCTGTACAAGTGACCGAGACTCAGGCCATCACGTAGAACAAAAGGCCTTAGTACAGCGGTTCTCAACCTGTGGGTCATGACCCCTTTGGGGGTCAAACGACCCTTTCACAGGGATCGCCTAAGACCATTGGAAAATGCAGATATTTACATCACGATGCATCACAGTAGCAACATTTCATGGTTGGGGGTCACCACCACATGAGGAATTGTATGCAAGGGTCGCGGCCTTAGGAAGGTTGACAACCACTGCCTTAGTAGAATGTGTAACTCATACTGTGAGACAGCCAAGGTCCCACCTTACAGCTTACGTAAACCAAGGGAACTCTCCTTCTGCCACGTTGGAAAATAGCAGTGCGCTAAAGATTCCAGATGGGCATTGAGTGTAAGGAGTGTTAATCGATAGGATGAAGTTCCAAATAAGGGACCTGACATACACATGCCAATAATAGTACTGATTCCATGTAAAGTTATAAGCCAAGTGTTCACATGGTCAGGGTTTGAGGAAGTCCCTTTCTAATATTCTTTCTTAAAAGGAGGATATTACGGAATGCTGGCAGAGGCTTGTGCTAAGCTGAATAATAGCCTTCTCACCGGTTAGACGATCTGAAGCAGTTATGCTTCCAGATTTGTGGTGATGTCGGTCCAGTTTGGCTTGACTGCCCCGAACCGGCTGTGCAATAACCCAGTCTATGTAGGGGATTAGGAGCTGGAAGCATGAACAGCCCCTGCCAAGGTAAGTCCCCGACGTAATCTCTTTTTCACATCCCTCTCCCAGCTCCTGCTCTTTCCCCGCCTGCCAAAAATCTACAGTCAATACACAGCATCTAAAATGGGTCCAGAATGTGCACAGAGCATTCGTGAAGAGCATACGTCGCAGAGCTGACAGACCTAGCTGCGAATCCCAGCTCAGCTGCTCACTAGCTGTGTGGTCTTGGTCAAGATATTCAATTTCTCTGGGCCTCGCTTTCCTCATCTGAATATGTGAATAAAGGGACAAAAATGTTTACATGACAGAATCACCATGAGTATTAATTATTTTATCCCACTGTCTGGAATATAGCAGCCAAAAAAAAAAAGTACCAGTATTGCCGAAATTGGTTTGGCTCAGTGAATAGAGGTTTAGCCTGTGGAGTGAGGGGTCCCAGGTTCAATTCTGGTTAGGGTCGTGTATCTTGGTTACAGGCACATCCCAGTGGGGGTGTGCAGGAGGCAGCTGATCAATGTTTCCAGCTCTCTATCTCTCTCCCTTCCTCTCTGTAAAAAATCAGTAAAATATATATATATATTTTTTAAAAGTTCTACTATTATTACTGTTAAGTTTTCTAAATAGTCTTTATATGTCTGCGATGTCACAAAAAAATACAATCAGAGGCAGAATTAATACCTAGAAAGTACCCACCCTTTCTACTAAAGAAGGACTTCGTTGATGATGGCATATGGGATACTATATAATATTACTATAAATACTACCTTGCTTCCTTTTAGAAAAAGGCTTTATAAGTGGGTACTTCCCTGCATTTCATCAGTTGTCAGTTGGGTAACATTTGCATACGTTTTGGATGGCAGCAAAACAGCCATAAAAATATTTGGAGTTCACAGCATCATTTAGAATGGTGGTCTTCTCCGTTTCATCAAAATTAAAACTTCTACTATTCAAAAGATATCACTGAGAAATTAAAAAGCAAGCCACAAACATGTATGTCTAGAAAAGAACTTACATCCAAAATATCTGAAGGAACCTTACAACTCAGCAGTAAGAAGACAGACAACACAATTAAAATTGGGCAAAAAGTTCTATAAGATTCACAAACCAAGATGTATGAATGGGCCAATAAACGCATAAAAGATGTTCAACATCCTAACTCACTGGGAACATGCAAATTAAAATCAGTGAGTAACCCCTCTATGGCACACACCCGTTAAAATGGCTGACATTAGGAAGACTGGCCACCCTACGTTGGTGGGAAATATTACAGCCATTTTGGAGAACAGTCTGGCCATTTCTTTCTTTTTTTTAAGTTTTTGTTTTTTTAATATATTTTATTGATTTTTTTTTTTTACAGAGAGGAAGGGAGAGGGATAGAGAGTCAGAAACATCATTGAGAGAGAAACATCCATCAGCCGCCTCCTGCACAACCCCCACTGGGGATGTGTCCCCAACAAGGTATGTGCTCCTGACCAGAATCGAACCTGGGACCCTTCAGTCCGCAGGCCGACGCTCTATCCACGGAGCCAAACCGGTTTCGGCTTGGCAGTTTTGTATAAAGTAAATGCTTCACACCAAACCAACCATTCCCCTCCTGGGTGCTTACTCCCCGGAGAAGAGAGCACTTGACCGCACACAGATCTACACACACAGAGACGAGCAGCTTTGTCCATTATAGCCCCGAGCCGGAAAGGTGAACATGTTCAGGAACAGGAATGGCTGGGCACATTGTGGTGCGTGCGCAGGGAGACATACCACCAGCACCAGCAAACCACCCAAACGCCGTAATCTCCTCACGCTGGCGAGTGAAAGAGGTACAGACCGTGTGACTCCATGGACATGTCTGTGAAAATTCTAGAAAAGGAAGACCAGGGCCGGAGGGCAAACGGCTGCCAGGGACCATGAGGGACTTTCTGCAGTGATGGGAATGCCCTTCATCTCGGTTGTGGTGGTGATTACACAGATGTTTAGACATTTGCCAAAACTCATTGAACCATAGACTTCAAATGCGTGCATTTGGCCGAAACCGGTGTGGCTCAGTGGATAGAGCGTTGGCCTGCGGACTGAAAGGTCCCAGGTTCGATTCCGGTCGAGGGCACGTACCTTGGTTGCAGGCACATCCCCAGTGGCGACTGTGCAGGAGGCAGCTGACCGATGTTTCTAGCTCTCTCTCTCTCTCTCTCTCTCCCTTCCTCTCTGTAAAACGTCAATAAAATGTATTTTTTAAAATGCATGCATTTTATTAGACGTCTGTTTATCTGCATAGTAAAGAATTGAACCTTACCCCCAAAGAGGTGTGGCCCTTTGTCCCCAGTTTTGGGGGGTAACCACCAAGTCTTTGTTGACCGGGGGCCCTGGATGATGCTGGGAGGCTACCAATCCAAATAGAGTTTAGGGTGGGGACTGGCCACACCGGACAGAGCAGCAAAGTGACCTGGTGGAGGCGTTGGGTCGCACAGTATCAGCTGACCACAGGGGCTGGGGACTGTGATTGGTCCTATAAGCAACAAATCACGCCTCTGTGAAGGGACCTTAATAAGAACTCTGAGTCAGAGGCTCCTGTGACCCCCGCAGTTGGCGGTGTGCCACCTGCGACACGCAGGTGCCAAGAAGACACATCCGGGACTTCCTAGGGAGCAGACCACAGGAGCTCCGAAGTTAGTCTTTCCCGGGGCTCTTCCTTCCCTAGGCACTTCCGTCCTTGGCTGACGTGAATCTGTCCCCTGTCCCCGTAATAACCCCTCACTGAGAGGGTGACGGCTTTCAGTGTAATTTCAGTCCTGCTAGCGCGTTATCAAACCCCAGGGTAGTTTGGGGAACATCCCAGAACGTGCAGGTGGTGTCAGAAGGAAGGGTGGTCTTGCGGAGAAGTGTGTTTCCCGCTGACTCTGCGTTTTCCTAAACTCCCAGGGATTAGCTCTATCGTATCTCAGGATGATTTTTTTTTTTAATGTGGTCCTGCCTGGCTGGTGAGGCTCAGTGGTTGAGCGTCGACCTATGAATCAAGAGATCACAGTTTGACTCTCTGTCAGGGCATATGCCCAGGTTGCAGGCTCCATCCCTAGTGTGGGGCGGGCCAGAGGTAGCCAATCAATGATCTTCTTTCGTCGTCGTCCTCGAAGTTTCTATTTCTCTCTCTCTCCCTTCCTCTCTGAAATCAAGAAAAATATATTGATTTTTTTTACAGAAAGGAAAGTAGAGGAACAGAGAGCCAGAAACATCAATGAGAGAGAAACATCGATCAGCTGCCTCCTGCATGCCCCCCACTGGAGATATGCCCGCAACCAAGGTACATGCCCCCAACCGGAATCGAACCCAGAACCCTTGAGTCCACAGGCCAACACCCTATCCACTTAGCCAAACTGGTTTTGGCAATAAAAATATATCTTAAAAAAGAAAGAAAATATTGTTCTTTTCCTTCATCTAAAATGTGTTTATATGTCTGTATGTATTTGAGTGTGTGTGTTGTGTGTATGCGTGTGTGTGTGGGTGTGTGGGTGTGTGTGTTGTGTGCATCCACACCAATACCCGCAGGGGAACACTGTGCTTTTGACGGTAGGAAAGAATCTCTTAAAAGGCAATATAGGAAGCACCTTAATATTTTGTGCTCCAAATTTTAAAGGTATAAATTAATCTTTATAAACTTAGAAAAACCATGCAAGAATGGGCATCAGCTACTTACCAGGAAGTATCTGGGCAAACCGGTAAGAGATAAGCATAAGAGGGGTTGCCCTATATTGTTTATTCTCTACAAGTATTATTTAAATGTTATAGTTAAGGGTCATTTTTCTTTTTTTAATATATTTTTATTTATTGATTTTTTTTGTTTTTTTGCAGAGAGGAAGGGAGAAGGATAGAGAGTTAGAAACATGGGTGAGAATCATTGATCAGCCATCTCCTGCATGCCCCTCATTGGGGATGTGCCTGCAACCAGGATACATGCCCCTGACCGGAATCGAAACTGGGACCTTGTCCCAAGGCCGACGCTCTATCCACTGAGCCACACCAGTTTCGGCGGAGGTCATTTTTCTTGGTTAAGGGTCATTTTTCTTTTTGTTTTCTGGATTTCCCAAATGACTGAAAGAATAAATGTGCACTGGGCAAATTTAGGAATATATACTAACATATATTACTTACCAATATAAAAATTTGACACTTACAACCTATGGTGACAGGAAATACAAAACATTTCATGTCATTTACACACACACTCTTGTTGCAGAGAAGAACAATGGTGACCAAAGCTTTTAAGCGTGAAGCACTGTGTATTTTACTGTAAATTCTGGAGAGGGAATAAAATGGGAAACAGCTGTCAAGGAGGAAAGGAGTGATGTGAAGTATCCAACTGTGAGTGATAAGCTCATTTCAACATTAAAAAAATATATATGGCCGAGACCGGTTTGGCTCAGTGGATAGAGCGTCTGCTTGTGGACTGGGGGGTCCCGGGTTCGATTCCGGTTGGGGGCATGTACCTTGCTTGCGGGCACGTCTCCACTGTGGGGCGTGCAGGAGGCGGTTGATCGATGTCTCTCTCTCATTGATGTTTCTGACTTTCTATCTCTCTCCCTTCCTCTCTGTAAAAAATCAATAAAATATATTATAAAAAAATTAAAAATTAAAAATTAAAAAATATACGATGGTGGCTGTCAAATATCTACAATCCTTTGCATTCAATCTGATTCATTTAGAAGAATGGCATTAGCGGTTTTATTTTAAAATCCAGTATTTGCTGTACAGCACGTCAGAAGTTATATCTCTTTTGTTATCTAAACCTTTGCTGAATAATTTTTACATGCACTTAAAAATTTGTGGAGGTGCATAGGTCTTCGGTTCATTTTAGGGGCACATGAGTAAAAGGTGTGATGGCCACTCACATTAGCTATAAACTACGGTTGGCAATCAGTGGAAAAAGGCAATATTCAATCTAACCCAAGGAGACTCTGCCACCTGGTGGCTGAGAAGTGTCCCTGATCAACCAGGCAGGGATCAAAACCTTTCTTTCCTTCACAGGAATGATGATGGACTGCGTCACAGCATGTAGAATCTGGGAGGGGCATTATTTGATCGCAAGACATCTGAATACAGAGACAGAAATAAAATGATTCATTCTGAATATCATCATTGCAAATCCAGGAAACTGCCATTGGTAGTTTTTTACTGGACAGGAAACTCTAAAATCCCTCACCTAACATCAACTAATTTAAGAAATTCTTAAAATAACAATGCATACATTTATCTTTTTTTTAATTATTTTAAAACTTTTATTGATTTTTTTTTACAGAGAGGGAGGGAGAGGGAAAGAGAGTTAGAAACATAGATGAGAGAGAGACATCGATCAGCTGCCTCCTGCACGCCCTCTACTGGGGACATGCCTGCAACCAAGGTCCATGCCCTTGACCAAAATCGAACCTGGGACCCTTCAGGCCTCAGGCCATCGCTCTATCCACTGAGCCAAACCGGTTTCGGCCATTTATCTTTTGTAAACTTAAGTAAAACCAATTTTCATCTGCCATTTTATTGTAGAGAAACAGAAAAATATTTCGACCCATTTATATGGAAAAGAGAAATCTTCAAAGATTCCACTATTTATAGAACTGTATTGAGGAAACACATATAAATTCTTATTATCTAGTTGTTCCAAATGTCTGTTGACCACTGATGTTTTAATTCGTCAGTGTTCCTGTCAAAGATAAGCAAAAAGACAAAGAAACATGGACTCTGTCATAGGGAATCCAGTAACTATATTTCTAACTTCCCAAACATGATTCAACAACTCCTCAAAATGATAAGGTGATAGAACTTTTTAAAAAATCCCATTTCTGGGATCAGAGAGCTGGACTTACATGTGTGTTCTTCTAGGTAACTTGGAATAGGCAGAAGAGAGAACATATTTTCAAGATGCAGCTTCACAATCTTCAGGGTCATTGACAGCACACATACAGACTGCAGGTGACTTCGGAACTCGCCGTCACTTCAGTGTAAGTACCAACTGCATTCTATGTCTGACACATCCGAGTACAAAAGGATTTTTGCCTTAATAGATGCTGTAAATGATGACTGGTTTTGTAATTCCCTTAAGAGGAGAAAGGAACCAATGTGGAAAGACAAATGTGGAGCTTCCTGACTAGTTAAATACTGACTAGAAAGTGGGTAAGAGTGGGAGACAATCAGATTGAAACACATCTGTCAATTTGACTTCAATTCCAGTTAAAGTGGAGATGGACTTGAAGTCAAATTCCATCACACAAAATCTATTTTAAAAAATTTACCTTAATAAAGATCATTCGGTGTCTCAGGATGGAAAGGGGATGTGGAGCCAGAAATCCCGCATCAGCCTTTTTCTCGGCTCCACGAATTTAAAGTCCCTGGAAGAAAAGTTAACTACAGTCTTTTTTTAAATATATTTTTTATTGATTTTTTTACAGAGAGGAAGGGAGAGAGATAGAAAGTCAGAAACATCAATGAGAGAGAGACATGGATCAGCCGCCTCCTGCACGCCCCACTGTGGAGATGTGCCTGCAACCAAGGTACATGCCCCGGACCGGAATCAAACCTGGACCCTTTCAGTCTGCAAGCCGACGCTCTATCCACTGAGCCAAACTGGTCTCAGCAAGTTAACTATTGAATATCACTGCCTGGTGATCGCAAAGGAATAGGGAGCCTTTACCAGCCTTTAGCCTCTCAGTTTTAAACTGGAAGTCAGCTTCCTGCGACATCATTTCCTCTGGCAATGCCTCCACCCTGTGCTCTCATGGTGCCCGAGTTCTGGCTGTGCAAGAGGCTGGTTTGGTTGAAGTGACAACATTATTTTTAAAAATATATTTTATTGATTTTTACAGAGAGGAAGGGAGAGGGATAGAGAGTTAGAAACATCGATGAGAGAGAGACATGGATCAGCCGCCTCCTGCACGCCCCCTACTGGGGATGTGCCTGCAACCAGGATACATGCCCTTGACCGGAATCGAACCTGGGACTTTTCAGTCCCCAGGCCAACGCTCTATCCACTGAGCCAAACCGGTTTCGGCCAAGTGACAACATTTTAGCTTCAAAGAGTTTTATTATTATTATTATTATTATTATTATTATTATTATTATTATTATGAATTTTAGAGGATGTTTATTTTTTAACATTTTTTAAATTTTTATTATTTTTTTATAAAGAGTTTTAAATAAGCACGAAGGGTTGGGCCTCTCAGACTACAGAACCCCGTTCTCTCCCTTTGAGTAGATCCAGAGTCAGAGTTATTCCGGCTCGATGAGACTCTATTTTATGACAAGGCCCTCGGTCGTTCACTGCCGTAGCTCTTGCTCACCCCCTGTGACTGTCGGTTGGTTTTCCACAGAGGGGACCCGGGTGGGTGTCCCACTCCACATGTCCTAAGTGAGAAGATCCGTGTCAGCTTTTCTGGGCGGGGAGAGGGCAGGTCAGAAAACGGGGACCTGGTGCGCACTTGGTGTCCTCGGAAACCCTTCGGTGACTGTGACCCCAGAAACACCGACCCTCTGACCATCCGCGTGCCAGGCAGCAGTGCGCAGACACTGGTCGCCAGAGCACCGGGGGTGGTTCTGAAGCTACGGCATTAGGAAGGTGGAGAACCGCTGCCACAGATAATAGGAAGGGATTTGACTACAGTTTCTCAGAAACACCACTGGCTCCCTACCGCCTTCCCCAGCTCGGGAAATATGCCTTCAGCGTGTCTCCCAGTGACAAGGCGCGTGGTAGACTCATCCTACATGCTGATCGCACACATTAGTCAGTTTCGGGGCCTTTTTCACGGCTATTTCAGAAACTAAAACTTGGGAGTCCTTCCTCTTTGGGAGCAGGGGGAGAGGATGCTACATTGTGACAAACAGCTGAGCAGAAGCATCTCCTGGCCTGGCCTCCAGCTGGTGGCTCGGAAATCAAATTCTGCCATCAACTTAAAGAACCCCTCTAGCCTGCCTGGGTCCCGAATGAAAAAGCTTGGCCACCTAGCGAATGCATCGTACAAACAAAATCGAAGAAACCCAATTCCCAAAGGGAAGTGCTTTGTAACCTCTGAACAAAGCAAGCAGCCGGCAGATAGATTACTTTCACTTCAAATGTGAAATGAAATACTGGAAAACGAAATTATTTTACAACAGCTAATGTGGAGCAGAAAATAAAAAAATAAAATAAATAAAAACAGAGAAAGTGCTGTAAATTGTGTGAAAGACTTGAAAACCTTTTCCTCTATTACTTGGTGTTATTTCCTGGATGAACTTTGCCATTATTTAAGCTAACCATTTAAGACTAATTACTTTTTGATTTCTGAAGTTCTCATCTAGAAAAAAGTAAAGGAGAGGGAAAACTGGTCCAGGTAAATTCTCGAGTCGCTTCTCGTTCCTATGATTCTATAGAATGCTTCTTTTCTGGTTACAGAGGTAATAGAGTTCATGTCGAAAATTCATCTTAGCCTGGCCCATGTGGCTCAGTGGTTGAGCATCGACCTCCTCTCCCTTCCCCTCTCTGAAATCAATTTTACAAAATTCATTCTAACATAAACCTTGAGGACATTGTGCTTAGCAAAATAAGTCCGTCACGAAGGGATAAACACTGTCTGATTCCTCTCGTATGGAGGGTATAAGGCAGCAAAACCATAGGACAGCAGGAGGGGGGACTGTCCAGTGGGAGAGAGGAGGAGCAGTCAGAGCTCAGAGGGTGTAGAGTTTCAGTCTTACAAGGTGAGAAGGTTCAAGCGCTCTGTTGCACACCAATGTGAATAGACTTAACACTACTGAACTGTACACAAAAAATTAAGTGGGCAAATTTAATAGTATATGGTGTGTGGTTGTGTGCTGTTTTTTTTTTTTGTTTGTTTGTTTGTTTTTTTTAGCACAATAAAAGTTTTGCTTTAGGATACGAATAAAGAGGAAATTCAAAACCATCCAAAATTCAGCCACTTAGAGAAAAAAATCTGTTAACCAGCTGAAGCTTCTCTGTCCAATATGTTGACTATCTTTCAACAGTTGGTGGTACCTACGCTGGGGTACCGTCTACTAGGAACAAAATAATGGGCGTGGCAGACGGGCACCCAGCTCTCCTTGGGAAGGAACTCGGCAATGACAGTCAAGGGCCAGGAGTTCCATATTAGGGGACGTGCAGAGAGGAACGGGGGCACAGAGGAGGGGCAGACAGACCGGGGCAGGGGGTGGGGGGAAGGCAGCTTTCCAAAGGAAACAGATCTAATGTGAAGGATGAGAAGATATCAAGGCAAAAAGAAGACAACCGCATGGCAGTCAGAAAGAACAGGCTAGCTGAAACCGGTTTGGCTCAGTGGATGGAGCATCAGCCTGCGGACTGAAAGGTCCCGGGTTCCATTCCGGTCAAGGGCATGTACCTTGGTTCCAGGCACATCCCAGTGGGGGGCATGCAGGAGGCAGCTGATGGATGTTTCTAACTCTCTATCCCTTTCCCTTCCTCTCTGTAAAAAAATCAGTAAAATATATTTAAAATTAAAAAAAGAAAGAAAGAACAGGCTAAAGAGGACCCCGGGAGATGAGGTGCAGGGTTTCTGGGGGCCCTGGGCCCCATCATGCTGAGCCCGGATATTTCCGGAAGGCAGCAGAGAGGCAGCAGAGAGCGCTGGTGTGGAAGGGACCGGACGGGACTCTGATGGAGGCAGGCCTCTCTGGCTTCCGTGTGGACTGGAGGGCGGGCCGGCGGGGCGCGCCTGGCTCAGGAGCAGGTTAGGCGGCTGTTGGATGAGCCAGCCGAGCCGGGCAAAGACAGTCAACTTCCTGGGACACGCACAGTTTGGGACTTAAGTTTGCTCATTCGGCCTTCCATAATCAGTGTGACCTCATCTTACTTTAAAAACTGTAATCATCTTACTTTAAAAACCGTAATCATCTTACTTCAAAAACCGAGAGGAAGGGAGCAGGAGAGAGAGTTAGAAACATCGAGGGCAACCAAGGTACATGCCCTGGACTGAAATCCGACCTGGGACCCTTGAGCCCTCAGGCCAACACTCTATCCACTGAGCCAAACCGGTTAGGGCTGTGGGATCTTTATTTTTTTTTTTTTTATGGCTTCGTGGCATTTTATTGGATGGCTAGTTCATGATTTATTTAACTGCTCTATATTTGGAGGCTGTTTCTAAGTTTTTGTTATTCTAAAACAAGTCGGATAACTATTTTGGTATCAGATCCTCATCCACATGTTAAAAATATTTCCGTAAATGTTAAGATCATACTAATTTCTTACAGCATATGACAAAAGAGATACCTCATAAAAGACATGACCACAATCCAATGATACCAAAGAGGTGTGTGTGTGTCTGTGTGTGAATATAGTTTCATTTTGTCCTAAAAGACCATTCTGGATCGCAGACTTCCAAAGACGACATACCCTCACACACATGTCCTCTATGTTCCACGGAGCAGGGGAGGCTGTGGGTTTGAGCTCCCGGGACATCACTCTATCCAGGCAAAAGGTCAAGGGCTGAAAAAGGCCAAAGCTAAAAATAAAGCATGGCCCTGATAACGTGAAGGAGTTGGCCGGGAGGGAGGGAGTCACACGGAATTAACACTTCCATCTCCTCCCCTACACGGGGTGACCTCCTCGGCCAGGGAAGGCAGCCTGGTTCTCCTATGAAAGCAACTTCAACGATACGAGCAATCAGAGTGACAACACAGAGTCCTTTCCTTCCTGCAGCGCTTCTGCTCCCGACAATCAGATCTGACTGGATTCTAATTTAGGAGGAAATCTTTGGCTTCAGTAGAGAGAATGGACGGGACACCAAAAGATGGTTCTGGTAGACCATCTCTGGACCCCTCTGCCTCTTGCCCATCAATGCAAGGCCTCCGGGAAGACCCTGCACCACACACCCTGTTTCCCCGAAAATAAGACAGTGTCTTATACTAATTTTTGTTCCCAAAGAGGCGCTAGGTCTTATTTTCAGGGGATGCCTTATTTTTCCATGAAGAAGAAGATGGTACACATTTATTGTTGAACAACAACAACAAAAAAAGGAAATGGCTGAAACCGGTGTGGCTCAGTGGATAGAGCATCAGCCTGCAGACTGAAGGGTCCCGGGTTCAATTCCGGTCAAGGGCATGTTTCTTGGTTGCGGACACATCCCCAGAAGGGGGCGTGCAGGAGGCGGCTGATCGATGTCTCTCTCTCATCGATGTTTCTGACTCTCTATCTCTTTCCCTTCCTCTCTGTAAAAAATCAATAAAATATATTAAAAAAAAAAAAAAGGATATGTATGACCTGTCTACGGTACAGTAGTCGTTGTCATCACAAACCAGCTCACTGATTGGCCGCAGCGCAGCCGGAGCTGTTCAGGCAGGTCCCCTCCATAAATGTCCACACTTTAAATCAGGAGTCAGGCGCCTGACGGTAGCTTTGAGGGCCTTCTATTCCGGGGAGACCTGATGTTCGGGGGAGGCCTTATGATCGGGGAGGTCTTATTTTCGGGGGGATGCTTTATATGACAGTGAGAGGCAAAACTGGGAGTAGGTCTTATTTTCGGGGGATGTCTTACTTTCGGGGAAACAGGGTAGCTGAGGCATCCAAGGCACTGAGCCTGCCTGGAGTTTACCCAGGGCCTGAGGGACTCAGGGGATGAGAAGGGGCGGTAACAGGGAGGAGTGTCTGCAGCCTGTGACGGGATTGGGGCAGATTTCGTGCACCCTCCCCTCTTCCCTGCGATCCTGGACATTTCCCAGGAGAACCAAATAACTGACGCCATTGGGCTGTTTTATAAGGTGGCGTTTCTTCAGGAAATCGTGCAACTAGTTCTTCAAGTGCAAGTCAGATCTTCTCAGGACTGAAAAGAAACCTTCCTTCCCAACCTCCGAGAAACAGAGAGATCGACTCGGCTACCTAGCAAGGTTTTCACATACATCCTACATTCGAGTTTTTAACACGTTCCTTCTTGTTAGGCATCATGGGAAGGTGGTGGAGAACAAGCTGGGTGATGGCTTCAGTCTTTTAAAGGGGGAGCTACTACATATGTGTAAGACAGGACAGGGCTACAAAGTGCTAGAGACTGTCTTCTTAAAGCTCAGATTCTAACTGGAGAATTAGGGTAACAATGACATACAAAGTACACACACAGTCCAGAAGAGAGCGTGTTCCTGCTACAATATCCAGGAAGAGAAACGTAGCAGGGAAATGATTTAATGGAAGGTTATTTCTTCTGCATTAGAACCCTCATGTTTAAGACAAACTCAATTTAAAATTTTATAAAATTGTGTCATTCCTAGTCAAAAAGATTAAACCTGTTTCATGGTACTCGTAACTGTAAACCTACTTTTGCCCACCCGGTATACTACACTTACAGATATCTGCATATAGACCCCTACTGACTTGGTCCTTTGAATGTTATTATTGGGGTGATCAGTGTGACAGCAGAGGGAAATAACTAAGGAAATCATGCATGTCCAAGATCGGAGCCTCCTGGAAGACATTTAACCCCAGACATTCCTATATGAGATCTTGGACGTTCTAAGTCAGCCTGCGATACCTTTAAAAAAAGGAAGAAAAGAAAGAAAGAAAGAAAGAAAGAAAGAAAGAAAGAAAGAAAGAAAGAAAGAAAGAAAGAAAGAGAGAAAGAAAGAAAGAAAGAAATAGATAAATAGAGAGAGAAAGAAAGAGAGAGAGAAAGAGAAAGAGAGAAAGAAAGAGAGAAAGAAAGAAAGAAAGGAAAGAGAAAAGAAAGAGAGAGAAAGGAAAGAAAAGAAAAGAGAAAGGAAGGAAGGAAGGAAGGGAGAAATAAAGGAAGGAAGGAAGAGAGAAAGAGAGAAAGGAAGGAAGGAAGGAAGGAAGAAAGGAAGGAAGAGAGGAAGAAAGAGAGAAAGAAAGAGAGGTAAGAAGAGAAAAGAAAAGAAAAGAAAAGAAAAGAAAAGAAAGAAATGCACTGGTTCATTCAGTAGGTCAAACGCAGAGAGAAGGTGACTGACTGCCTTCTTGGCTGTTCCTGTGAGCTGTAAGGACCTGCGAGGCCGTCCTCAGCGCCCCTGCTTTCCATTACAAAGGTCAGACCAGGTGGGAGTTCTCGCAGGAACTGGTTCCCGAACTGCCACAGCCAACCCTCCAAAGTTTACCACGACTCTGCCTGAGAGTTTCAGCTTAGAAACATTAAGAAGATGGAGACAGGACAGGGGAGGGGTGGAGACAAACAGAACACAGTTCTATTCCAGCAAAGATAACAACCAGGCCCCTCCATAAACGACCACACTTTTTAGCTCAGACATTGTTTAGCTTGTTGTTGTTGTTTTAATATATTTTATTGATTTTTTACAGAGAGGAAGGGAGAGGGATAGTTAGAAACATCGATGAGAGAGAGACATCAATCAGCTGCCTCCTGCACGACCCCCACTGGGGATGTGCCCGCAACCAAGGTGCATGCCCTTGACTGGAATCGAACCTGGGACCTTTCAGTCCGCAGGCCAATGCTCTATCCACTGAGCCAAACCGGTTTGGGCTAGCTTGTTTTTTTTAAGGGGACAGCCAAAATCGTTTCAACAGTAAAGATAAATTAAAAAAAATAAATAAACAAAATGCCGTTTGAGTTTTGCAACTTTGTTGACATGCACGTGGAAGAAAATTAGGATTTTAAATTAAAGAGTAAAAATGCCATGTACACAGACAGAAGGCGTGGTGGGCTGGACAGAGTCAATGTAGGGGAAGAAAGGGGGGAAATAGGTAATACTTCCAGCAATAAAGATTTATTTTAAAGTAAAAATGAAAACCGTGGACTTTGAGTCATCAAAGAGCGCTTTCTTCAGCCCTGCGGGTGTGTCTCCGTGGTTGAGTGTCCATCCACGCACCAAGAGGTCACCATTCAATTCCAGGGCACCTGCCTGGGTTGCGGGCTCCATCCCCACTAGGGGGCGTGCAGGAGGCAGCCGCCTGAAGTTTCTCTCCCGCGGATGTTTCCAGCTCTCTGTCCCTCTCCGGCCCTCTCTCACTTTCTGGGAGGACTCCTGAGAATGTCAGCAGGGAGGGACAGAGTGGTCCCGGCCTTCAGGTGTGATTTCAGAGGCTGTTTCTCTGGGGGGTAAAAGTGGGGGGAAGGGGAACCCAGACATAGCAGGTAATCTTCCCAGTTACCCTCCAAGTGGATAACTAACACCCTTAGCTACTTCCCCTTCCCACTAACCACCCCCCTTTCTTTCTTTTTTTTTAATATACTTTATTGATTTTTTTACAGAGAGGAAGGGAGAGGGCTAGAAAGTTAGAAACATCCATGAGAGAGAGAAACATCCATCAGCTGCCTCCTGCACACGTCCTACTGGAGATGTGCCCACAACCAAGCTACATGCCCTTAAGAGAATCGAACCTGGGACCTTTCAGTCCGCAGGCCGACGCTCTATCCACTGAGCCACACCGGTTTCGGCTACCCCCCTTTCTTGATCACTGCTTAGGATATTTAGAACGTCAACTTGAAATCACACAGAATACTGACAATTTCTCAGGCACCGCAGAAGCGCGGCCTAATGGCGGCGGCATTGTATGGAATAACGTGGGAACGCGGCCCGTGCACGTGTCCTTGGCCTTTAGGGCCGTGG
This sequence comes from Lasiurus borealis, assembly GCA_004026805.1. Taxonomy (NCBI): domain Eukaryota; kingdom Metazoa; phylum Chordata; class Mammalia; order Chiroptera; family Vespertilionidae; genus Lasiurus; species Lasiurus borealis. The sequence continues at coordinate 10,371 of PVJN01025511.1, read as the reverse complement.
CTTTAAGCAGCCGCCTCCTGGCGAAACCACCCCTGGATCGCATCGCTCCCTGTTCTCTGGCTGGAGGAGAAGGTTGGATGCACAAATGAGAGTTTCCATTTTGAAGTGCCCGTCTTCTGCAAAATGTAGGCTAAGTCATTTCTTTTATAGCAACAAAGTAAGTCAGAAATAAGCTTTTCTTTCAGTGGAGCCAGATTTTTAAGTGCCTAGCGGTCAGATAGCAATTGCTAATTGGGCTCCATTCAACGCCGAAACAATGTTACTGATGGGCTTCCGTGCAACTCGGTCAATCGTGGTTACACTGTATCACACAGAGTCCCATGCCTGTGAGAGTCACACTGTATCACACAGACTCCAAATACATGTAAGAGTTATACTGTATCACACAGACTCCCATGCCTGTGAGAGTCACACTGTATCACACAGAGTCCAATGCAACTGAGTCAATCGTGGTTACACTGTATCACACAGACTCCAAATACATGTAAGAGTTACACTGTATCACACAGACTCCAAAGCGTGTGAGAGTCACACTGGATCACACAGACTCCAGAGCAAGGCCTGGGCGGGGTCTCGGTCGCACCCCCTCACTCAAGCGCTGGGCAGCGTCATTAACTCCCTCCTGGAGCCGGTGCTTCCCTTCCCGCACACGGGACACCGGCGCCAACCTGGGGGCGTCTGGCCGCGGCACAGGTTCAGGGACCCTGTGAGCCATGTGAGCGGCTAGGGCGGGAGGGAACCGCGCTTAAAACTGAGACCGTGGCCCAGACCGGGGTGGCTCAGTGGCTAGAGCGTGGGCCTGCGGACTGAAGGGTCCCAGGTTTGATTCCGGTCAAGGGCATGTGCCTTGGTTGTGGGCACATCTCCAGTGGGGGGCGTGCAGGAGGCAGCTGATCAATGTCTCTCTGTCATAGATGTTTCTAGCTCTCTCTCCCTTCCTCTTTGTAAAAAAATCAATAAAATATATTTTAAAAAAATCAGTAAAGTACATTTTTTAAAAACGAACACACTGAGGCCACGGCTGCTGCCCAACACCTGGAGGAGGACAGGCACTGGGTCGGAGCCAAGCGAGCCTGGGCCGCCGGGGTGCTGCCCGGAGGGGAACGGGGGGGCGGGGGGAGGGGGATGTGGAGGCTGAGGACAGGCCCCGGGGCGCTGCCCGGAGGGGAAGGGGGGGATGTGGAGGTGCTGCCCGGCCCCGGGCGGTCGCTCTGCAGAGGAGGCCGCGCTGCCGCCTGGGCTTCGCCGGGAGAAGGAAAGGGAGAAGGGCCTGGGGGCTTGGACCGCGCGCCGCACAGAGGGACCGCCGCCGGGGGAAGGGCCGGCGGGAGCGGGGCGGGGGGGCTGCGGGGCGGGGAGGGCGGGGGGCGGGAGGCGGCGCGGGCGGCAGGGGCGCCCCGCCCTCCGGGGCCACTCGGGGCTGCGGCCGCGGAAGGCCCCACGGCGCGCCCTCCGGCTCCCGCCCCGGCCGCCGGGCTGCGGTGCGGGCTGCGGGCTGCGGTGCGGGGCCCGGGCTGCGGGCGCGGATCGGAGCCGCTTCCTTCCAGCCCCGTCGCCCGGCGGCCCCGATTCACAGCCCCGTCCCTCCCCCCGCGCCGGCCGCGCGGCCTCGGCGGCCCGGTCCCGCTCGCGGAGGAGGAGCGGGAGGAGCTGCGCGATGCTGACTCTGCTCCCCACGCGGAGGCGGTTGCCACGGGCAACGGGACGGCGCCCCGCTTCCCCCCTGCAGCAGCGCCGCCCCCAAAGCTGGGGAGAGCCCGGCAGCGCGAGGGGGGGGGCGGGCAGGAGGCCCCCTATCCGGCCCGGCCACGCCTGTCGTTTGCTGGTTGCATGACTTCTTAAAATAGGGAGGTTTCATTTCTTAGTGTTGCCTACTATTCGCAAGGTGTTTATTTATTTTTATTTTTTTAATATATGTTATTGATGTTTTACAGAGAGGAAGGGAGAGAGATAGAAAGTCAGAAACATCGATGAGAGAGAGACACCGATCAGCCGCCTCCTGCACGTCCCACAGTGGGGATGTGCCCGCCACCAAGGTCCATGCCCCCAACCGGAATCGAACCTGGGACCTTTCAGTCCGCAGGCCGACGCTCTGTCCACTGAGCCACACCCGTTAGGGCACGAGTTTTGGGGTTTGTTTGTTTTTTTGTTTGTTTTTAACCCTCACCGGAGGGTATTTTCCCATTGATTTTGAGCGAGAGTGGAAGAGAGAGGGAGACAGAGAGAAACATGGATGTGAGAGAAACACACTGATTGGCTGCCTCCTGCCTGGGCCGGGCAGGGGAGGAGCCTGCAACCGAGGTCCGTGCCCCTGACCCAAATCGAACCCGGGACCCATCGATCCACAAGCCCACGGTCTATCCACTGAGCCAAACCGGCTAGGGCTATTTACAAGATTTTGATAAAAATGAGACTAATATTTTGAGAATAACTGTGTGTGCTCTCCCCCTAGTGGCCACACTGAATAATGTGATGGAATTCAAACAAGTCTTCCCGACCCTCCGTGTTCCAGTCCCGCAGGTTTGACAGCTGCCATTCCTTATTCATTGGACTTTTGTGTTTTCTGAAGCAGCGAATTAACTGTGTCATGGTCCCCAGGCACACCTAGCGCCTAACCAGGAAACTTGGCGCTCTCAGAGCCCGGCAAAACAGTAGCCACCTAAAATAATAATTATTGTACTGTGTTATTAGCACCTTACTAGTAATTCAGAAATACATGTAATGGTTGACATAGGAGAGCCATGGTAAATGTCATGGAAATGATGACTTTCAGAAACATGCATAAGGAGGACAAATAGCATAAAATAAAACAGCAGAGACAAAAATGTTAAAATAGGTGTAGTAATTCCTTTGCACCTTTCTTTGAATCCACATTTCAAAATAAAATTTTGAAAATATCACTGGTCATGAGAAATGGAAATGGATCCGAACTCTCCAGCTAAAAGAATAAGAGGCCCTAACCGGTTTGGCTCGGTGGATAGAGCATCGGCCTGCGGACGAAAGGTCCCAGGTTCGATTCTGGTCAAGGAATGTACCAGAATTGGTTATGGGGACATCCCCAGTATGGGAATGTGCAGGAGGCAGCTGATGGATGTTTCTAACTCCCTCTCCCTTCCTCTCTGTAAAAAAAAAAAAATCAATAAAATATATTTTTTAAAAAAGAAATGTCCTTGAGGGGACAAACAATAGTAAGAGTTTCCAAAGTTAGGATGTCTTTAGTATATTATCTTTTTTTTTTTAATCCTCACCCGAGGGCATTTTCCCCATTGAGTTTTAAAGAGAATGGAAGGGCGATGCAGAGACGGAGACAAACACCGACGTGAGAGAGGCACATTGATTGGTTGCCTCCTGCATGCCTCCAACCAGGGCGGAGAGCCTGCATCAGAGGTACGTGCCCTTGACCGGAATCGAACCCAGGATCCTTCACTCTGCAGGCCGACGCTCTATCCACTGAGCCAAACAGGCCAGGGCAGCGTATTATCTTTTAAAATTAAGAAAATACTAAGCGAGAATGAACAGGGACCAACTCTGCTTTACACAGCAACTTAGTTTCCAGTAAGACACTCCCTCCGCCTAGAGGTGGAAACAATTGGTGTTCCCTTATCTTTCTGCTGTTTTCCAGTGGAATTTCAGGAATTTACAAATCCCAGGAATTTCTCTGGCACTAAGGATGGAGCCGGAGGGCCATGGGAGCTGGATAGTCCTTTATCATGTGCTGCCGGTCCTTCTTCCTTTCTGATCTTCAGCCCTGGCCCCGGCAAGGTCACTCCTGACACCTGCTTGGTTCCCAGCCCCGGGCTCTCCAGCTCTGGCGTCCTCTCAGCTAACGCCGCTGTCCTCGAACCCGGGGCAGGAGGGCCCCGCGGTGCCCGGCAGGGTCCCCCACGTGAGCAGACTGGCCCGGGTGGTGCTCCCCGCTCCTGTCCGCGCCTGGACGAACGCTGAGGCTGCCTCTGACCTTTGTCGGAGGACAAGGCCCTACTTCCTGCTTCCTGCTGCCTCCCTGGCAATCTTCCTCCCCCCACCCTGCCCCCCCAGATCTGGGAAAACTGGAGGTGATCATTGAAAGGGCGGGGCCACAGGACACGCTGCTTCCTCTCAGGGATGTTTCCACATCTCAGTGTACATCCGAGGTCTCTCTCTTCCTCTGGAAACGCGCATGCCACGAGTAGACGGCTCTCTCTACTTTCTGGAGGGTTTCTCTTTCAAAGGAAAACAACTTTAAGGAAAAAGCAGACGGAGAATGTCCAGCCGACTAGATGAGGGTCCTGGGGGTAAAAGAAGCATGATTAAAAAAAATAAAAAACACCCTCACTCATTAAAACTGCTAGTGATTGTTCTTTAACAAGACAGGTGAGCAGAAATGGCCCCTCCAGTCACCTGCATTAGACATGGATTTTCATAATAACGGGAATAAAGCAAGCGTTTAAAGCAGCGGTTCTCAACCTGTGGGTCGCGACCCCTTTGGGGGGTCGAATGACCCTTTCACAGGGGTCACCTAAGACCATCAGAAAACACCTATTTCCCATGGTCTTAGGAACCAACACACCGCTCCTCGGTGTAGCAACGTGTAGCCATGTAGTTTACTGTTGTCATATGAAGACTGTTACCCATGCTACACCACGATTCAAGACAACATTTCATTTATTTGTCATTAGAAATAAATATTTCACAATATATAATTACATATTGTTTTTGTGATTAATCACTATGCTTTAATGATGTTCCATTTGTAACAATGAAAATCCATCCTGCCTATCAGATATTCACATTACAGTTCTTAACAGTAGCAAAATGACAGTGATGAAGTAGCGACGGAAATAACTTTATGGTTGGGGGTCACCACCGCATGAGGAGCTGTCTTAAAGGGTCGCAGCCTTAGGAAGGTTGAGAACCGCTGGTTTAAAGGAATGATTGGTAGGATGTGTGCTGAATACCAGGGAAGCCAGTCCAGAATGGACTTTGAAAATTAAGTTCGCCCCAGGCGAGCAGTGGCTTTCTGCACGGAGAATGCAGCCGGGGGAGCCAGAGGGTCAAGGTGGCGGTTACGGGCGGAAGGCATCACTTATACACACGTACAAACAAGCTTAGTTGCGCCATGAAACACTGAGGTGCTGTGGGAGTTTGGGATGAAGTAAGGAGGGGAGGGGAAGAGGGGAGAAGCTGTGGGTCTCGGTGTAGGAATGGGGAAGGGGGCTGCCTGGGTGGGGGGAATGGGGGGTGGAGGGGTGCTGTCCCTGTGGGAGAGTCCCCAGGCTCTCTGTCTCCAGCGACCACTGAGTCAGTGGACGAGGGTGTTCGGGGGGAAGGCCCTCTGATCATCGTTTTCTTTTTCCTTTTCCTTTCATGACTCAGAGGTTCCTCTGCCCCCGGAAGTCACCTACTTTCAATACTGAGGCCTAAAATCCCTCTCATGCCACTTTTTGGTTCATACGATGCGAAAAATACAAGTTCCTTTTTAAAAATATATATATATTATTTATTTTTTACAGAGAGGAAGGGAGAAACATCGATGAGAGAGAGACATTGACCAGCTGCCTCCTGCACGCCCCCTACTGGGGATGTGCCCGCCACCAAGGTACATGCCCTTGACCGGAATCGAACCTGGGACCCTTCAGTCCGCAGACCGACGCTCCATCCACTGAGCCACACCGGTTCCGGCCGAAACATACAAGTTCTGACAGGCAACACGTCGGAAGTCATGCGCCTAGAAGTACAACGAGAGCCCTACCTGCACGCATGCCCCACCGTGCGGGCTCAGCCCTGTGGGCACCACCAGTGCGCTGGCACCTGCCCTGCCAGGCCCTCCAGGGCCGCCTCTTGCCCTCCTGACTTTCGCATCACCGGCACCCACAGAGCGCCGGTGTCCAGAGAAGGCAGTCAAATTAGTGATGGAAGACGAGAAGGAAAAGAATGAATGAATGAATGAATGAACGAATGAACGCATGACGTCCATTATTCGGACAGTGTCGATTTTGGTGGGGAAGAGGAGGAGGAAAGTGGGGTCCCGAGGGAGCTGATCCCTAAAGGGTAAGAAGTTTCTAGAAACTCACACCCTCTTACTTGGCCTCAGCTAAATGGGAGCTGGTGGTCAGAGTATTTTGCAGGAACGCCTGTGATTTCTGCACATACGTATGATGTGTGTGTGTGTGTGTGTGTGTGTGTCCACTTTAATAAGATCACTACAAAGGCACTTTATGTTAAGGAAGGCATCTCTCTGATTAATGAAGCTACCCCGAGGAATAACTGTGGAGAAATACTTTTTTTTTTTTTGTCTTTCCAAAGCGACACAGAATGAGTCTGTTAACCGCCTTTGACTGAAATCCAGCCATTCGTGTGCGATCCTATTAGGACCCACACATAAAATTTGCAGAATTCCTTCCTCCCTGCTAAGCTGAAATTCGCCAGGTGAACAAACAGCCAACAGCGTGTGCAAGTCCCCGCCGGTTTCAGATATCCACCCACAGGCAGGCGTGGGGCGGTCCCCACCGCCAGCAAATGCTTACATCCTCCTCTCTCTTTGCCTCGGACTCCTTCGCAGCTCCCATCCTCTCTGCCCAGCTCCGTAAAAGAGGTTAATTCTTTACAAGTTTCCACCAAAAGTCCAAAGGCTAGCTCAGTGCCACCTCTCCTGTCTGCACAGCCCCATCCCCGCCTCCCCCGGCTGCAGGAGACCCGCCTACGTTTGAAAGGGAGTTTTCTCTCTCAGCTCCCGGCCGCCTGTCCACTCTCTCCTTGGCCGAAAGCCGCTGGGCGCTGTGACCGGCAGGTGGACACATGTCCCGCTGCGCGCCGCTCTCGCGCCGCCCGTGTAAGTGATACCCGGGTCTTGTGATCGCAGCTCATGCTCCCGAGGGCACGCCAGGTCCCCGCTTCTGAGAAAGTCAGTGGCGGGAGAGGTCAGCGTACGAGTCTCCGCGGGGCCGTTGGCCGGATGCCAAGGAGAGAGAGGATGCCTCGCATTTAGAAAACATGAAAAATTAGCGCCGTTGAAACAAAGAGGAGGCTTCCCGAATTAAACATTAACGCGCCAAATGAAATATTAACTCCGTGTTTAATTTAAATGTCTGTTGAGGCCTCCGGGTGATGTTTAAATAATTGAACAAATTGACGGTGGAAACAAATCCAGGCGTTCGAGCAGGTAAAACTTGTCGTGTCTGAGGTGGTGGAAGTGTACTATCACCTGTAGATTTTTTTTTTTAAGTTCAGTAATCACATAAGTCATAGCATGATGATTTCATAAATTAAAGCTATTATAAGAAGTTAATACTAGAATTAGTAATATGAGACAAATAATGAAGGAAAGAAACGATCGACTCAAGAATGAGTGTTGGGATACCTAAGAATGGTATGGATAAAGTGAAATTAGGTCATACCTTTTTTTTAAAATATATTTTATTGATTTTCCACAGAGAGGAAGGGAGAGGGATAGAAAGTCAGAAACATCGATGAAAGACATCTATCAGCTGCCTCCAGCACACCCCCTACTGGAGATGTGCTCAAAAGCAAGGTACATGCCCCCGAGCAGAGTCGAACCCGGGACCTTTTAGTCCGCAAGCTGACACTCTATCCACTGAGCCAAACCGGTCTTGGCATACCTTTTTATAATATATAATGTAGTGTTAGATTAAAAAAAAAAAGAATAATAACGGCCACCCTAAAGAATATAGGTTCAATTCCTGGTCAGGGCACATGCCCAGAGCCAGTACAGGAGGCAACTGATTGACCCTTCTCTCTCGCATCAGTGTTTCCCCCCCCCCCCCTCCTTTCCCCTCTAAAATTAGTAAGCATGTAAGGATTAGTAAGGATTTATTTTAATCCTTGGGTGAGGATTAAAATAAATAAATAAATACCAAGAGAATTGGAATAGACTAGTTAGGGAAAATAGACAAAATCTATCTACAAAAGAGATACATTCCCACGGAAACATGAAATATACCATCATATTATGGATCTGTTCATATTTAAATAAGTAACACTTAGAACAATGCAATAAGATAAATATCAAAAGAAACAAAAATGAAAAATTCTCAAATGTATTTATTGGCCCCGATACATGGAACACTGTTGTAAACAGGAAGACGTACCCTGCTTTCCTGCCATAAGTGGTCAAGGAACATTACAAACTTATGTAGAAGGAAAACCCTGACACGTCAAATCGAATCATATGAACATGCACCGTTTCATAGCAATCAACGAGGCACAAACTAGAACTCGTAAAACACAAATAACTAAAATTTTTTTTTTTTCAAGTCAGTGTTGGAGGAGAATCTACAAAAGTCCCATCTACATGGCTGGTGGCTCCACACTTATGCAGAGCCACTGCTCAGTATGCACTCAAACACACACACACAACTTCTTATTTTATTTTTAAAATATTTTTATTGATTTTTTTACAGAGAGGAAGGGAGAGTGATAGAGATTTAGAAACACCCATCAGCTGCCTCCTGCACAGCCCTTACTGGGGATGTGCCTGCAACCAAGGTACATGCCCTTGACCGGAATCAAACCTGGGACCTTTCAGTCTGCAGGCCGACGCTCTATCCACTGAGCCAAATCGGTTTCGGCTACACACAAAACGTTTTAAAGGTTCAATCTATGCTTTCCATTGTGGGAATACACGAGAAGAAAAAAACTGAAGGGAGAAAGTAAAATTAGTGCAGGAGGTTTATATATCAGCACTATTTTACATTATAAACCTAAGAAATATCTCTACTGTACAGTTAGAAGGAAAAAGAATTAGGCAATTAATTACTCTATGTTAACAGGATGGAATACAGTACGCTCTCATAATAAGAAAGGACTGATATGTGGATTGTGTTGATCCGTGGAAATCTGTATGTGAAGCTGAGGGTAAATAAAGTTAAACAAGTGACACATTTATTTACATTCAGGTCACCTGCTGAATGTAAGGTTCTTTTTTTTCTTAAATATATTTTGAGCCGAAACCGGTTTGGCTCAGTGGATAGAGCGTCGGCTTGCGGACTGAAAGGTCTCAGGTTCGATTCTGGTTGGGGGCATGTACCTTGCTTGTGGGCACATCTCCACTGTGGGGTGTCCAGGAGGCGGCTGATCGATGTCTCTCTCTCATCAATGTTTCCATCTCTCTCCCTTTCTCTCTGTAAAAAATCAATAATAATATATATATATACATATATATATGTATATATAATATATGTATATATTTTTATTGATATTAGAGAGGAAGGGAAAGGGAGAGGAAGACAGAAACATCCATGACGAGAGAGAATCACTGACCAGCTGCCTCCTGCGCGGCCCCTACTGGGAACCAAGCCCGCAACCTAGGCATGTGTCCTTGACCAGAGTCAAACCTGAGTCGCTTCAGGCCACAGGCTGACGCTCCATCCGCTGAGCCAACTCGGCGAGGGCTGCAGGAAGGTTCTTGAGGACTGAGGTATCTCCTTTTGAATCCACAGGGCCAGCCTTAGTTCCTGGCACTCCGTAGCTCAGGTGGCTGGCTGAGTGAATGCATAGAGGGCTTTCCTGCTTAGCCTGAGTTCTTGACCTTCTGCCTGCTGTGACCTTGGCACCTGTGCACTTGGTTAGCCTTCACACGGCTCACCTGCATGTCCAGGCGCTGGCCTGCCCCAGCCTCCGATGAAGGCATCCTTTTTGCAGTCCTGGCACCCACCCAGTGACCTCTGCTCCACTGAAGTGTCCAGACCCCGGATGACACACAAAGTTGCAGCTCAACCGACACCCTCATGTCTGCATTCACCAGCCAGCTCGTGAAAATAAAATAAAATAAAATAAAATAAAATAAAATAAAATAAAATAAAATAAAATAAAAAAGACTAAACGTGTCCATGTACAGAAGAACAGGAACACCCACGGGGGAAGAGTGGAACAGGGTGAAGAGCTGGGAGTTAAGAATGAATTGCAAGCCCCTGAGAGGAAGTAACAGCTGTATTTGCCAACCTGGGTGGTTATACCAACTGCCTGGACAATATTAAGGCTTTCAAAGCCCACGGTAACATATCGGAGGGAGGGGCTGCTAGCTGCAATCAGTGTCCTCGGGGCTGCTAGCTGCGATCCACTTCCTCGGACTGGATCACACAGGTCTCCCCAGGTCCAGGTGCCGGTTAAAAGCAGGCGAGTGCGGCCGAGGACTCGACCTTCTCTTAATACCCTCCTCGCCCAGCTACTGCGGCGGGAAGCAGCCAGCGGCCCGAGACGGGACCAGGCTGCCCAGAATGTGGGCCGGGACTCCTGAGAGCAGCGTGTCCCATGGGGGCCTGTTCCCTCCCTCTCTCCCTCTCTCTCTCTCTCTCACACACACACACACACACACACACTCACACACACACACACACAGTGACCCATGGGGGCCTGTTCTCTCTCACACACACA
>PVJN01025510.1:0-29964 GCA_004026805.1 Lasiurus borealis | reverse complement strand
AATACAAAGGATTCATGCTTGCATGTTAGTCTAGTAAATCTTCTAAACACTAGCTGTAGAAATAGAATAATAACCCCCCAAAATGAATTCATTCATTTCAAGTCCTTTCAGGCATCTTAAAAGTAATGCTAGCATTTAAAAATTCAATAATAGCCATAATGTTTTATTTTTACATATATTTTATCACTCAGAAATCTCAGAGAAATTAACTGACTCATTATATCTTAAAAGATATTCAGTTCCTTTAATCCTAGCAGGGAAGCACTTTTATGCATCAAATACAAAACAATGGTTACTGTTATGGGTTGAATTGTGCCTATCCCCTCCCCCCAAGAAATAACATGTTGAAGTCCCAACCCGCAATACCTGAGAATGCAACCTTAATAGGAAATAGGGTCTTTACACTGGTCATCGAGTTAAAGTGAGGTCATTAGTGAGGGCCCTAATCAAATATAATTGGTGTTCTTACCAAAAGGGGAAATTTGGACGTAGAGACGTAGAAGAAGAACTGCGTGAAATAACATATGAAGAAGAAGACCATCCACAAGCCAAGGAGAGAGGCCTAGAATACATCCTTCCTTCACGGCCCTCAGAAGGAACCACCCAGACCCTCGAATTTCAGCATTCTAGCCTCTAGAACAGTGGTTTCTTAACCTTCCTAATGGCACGTCGCTTTAATGCAGTTCCTCATGTTGTGGTGACCCCCAAACATAAAATTATTTTCGTTGCTGTAGTGGTTGGGGGTCACCACAACATGAGGAACTGTATTAAAGGGACGTGGCATTAGGAAGGTTGATAACCACTGCTGTAGAACTATGACACCAATCATTTCTCTTGTTCTCTTGTTCTAAGCCACCTCATTTACGTTACTTTGTTACAGCAGCCCTAGAAAACAAATGCAGTGATAAAGTAAAACATGACGTATTACAACAGAAATATACCATTCATAAGATACAGAAATTAAATTTCCCAGTGAAGCTGAAATTTAACTTTAATGTACATAATACAGTAACGCTAGAGGCTCACTGCATGAAAATTCATGCATTCAGGTGGGTCCCTCAGTCCAGCCTGCACCCTCTCATACTCTGAGAGTCCTGGGGGAATGTCCACCTGTAGGCTTAGGCCCACTCCTCAGGGGATTGGGCCTAAGCTGGCAGTCAGACATCCCTCTGGCAGCCCAGGAGGCCTCGGGGGTGTCTGAATAACTGCCACTGCACTGCCCAACCATGAAATGGCTTCTGGATGAGCAGCACTCCCCTTGTGGGCCACCAGGGGACAGCTCTTGCATTGAGCGTCTGCCCCTTGGTGGTCAGTGTGCATCATAGCGACCTGTCGTTCCACCGTTCAATTCGCATATTACTCATTTTTTATATAGGATGAGAAAGTATTACACATTATTAAATGTTACTTTTTACAATGTCTGTGTTAGTTAGGAGAGTTATAGTTTACTAAGGAACTTGAACTTTTGAAATTTCTAAGTTTTTCCAAATTGAAGTCGATTTTTAGCATGTTATTGTCTTTCTGTTTTTCAAAATAAATTATTTATTTCTGTATGTTTGCATCTATCTATATCTAACTATAAAATATAGCCACTTTCACTAGATGAATAACACAACTTTCATGAAGTAAGATACACAATTTCACATAAACAAGTTTATCTACATCTATACTAATGTCTAGCACTATCAATGTCATGACCATTATGATCATTAATGCTTTAAGAATATTCAATGAATCATGTGAAAGTTTTTCCAACAGCTAGTACTTATTTGCATTTTGTTTGGATAGTTTGCACTAGAACTACATTTTGTGACTGAAATTATATTCTAGGTGCTCTAAGTAATCTCCTGTGTCAAGAAACATTTGGTGAAAACACACATACATACATTCATACTTCTTTCTTTATATAATCAGTATATGTGTGTATGTTTGTAGATTTTTCAACTCCCTTCATTCTACTTCAATTTTTTAAAATAATTTAAGCATTTCATGTTAAATTTGTACAAAATGGAATGTATATTCATTTTTAAGTTAGTTTAATAAATAAATTTAATTCTCAAAATGCCTTTACTTAAGAAAATACAGAATAGAGAGTATTATTTATATTCAGAAATTTCCTCTAAATGGAAAGTAATTTCCCCCAAATCATAGTTCAAAGGCCAAATATGGAACTAGCCTGTTTACATATAAGGAAGAGAAAATGATATCCTATATCAAAACCTTTTCTTTCATTACCAGTGAACAATACACCAATATGGAATTTTGAGAATATAATCTGAACAGAGCATTTTGTTTTCTACTCTGCACCTCGCATATGTTCTATATCCAGAAGTTCAGTGGGCCGCTAAACAAAGCAACTTACAACATGCTTTAAGCACACATTTTATTTATTTATTTGTTTGTTTGTTTTTAAGCACACGTTTTAAAAGAAATCATGTTCTCTAGACATGGTCAAATTTAAAATAATCAACATAATAATTTACTACGATTCTATAAAATAGACCATATTCTACAATAAATTTGCAAGAAATGTATGGGAAAGTAAAACAATAAATTAATTCACAATAACCTAAGACATTGAAAAAAATTAGCAGCATGAATTTAGTAGTTATCCAAAAGAAGGCACTTAAAATGCTAAATCTACACATTTTCTAAAGTGGCTCCTGAGTTTGCTCATTTTTATGCAAATATATGAACTTCTAAAACAAATACCAAACATTTCTGACATAAAATATTACTAAGTGACTTTAACATCTAACCTATCTAGTTATTTAAAGGAATTTTCTATTGTCTTCTAACAAGAAAAATATTTTGCTTAAAGATTCCTTATAAATGTTTTTGGACTTAAAGAACAGTTATCATAAAAGTCTTCCCTTTCCTACATTGTATACTGCCTGACTATCTATTCCCATTTCTGAACAAGACTGCTAAAACATTATTGAAAATATAATTTATGCAAATAATATTGAAATATTGTTCTGCAAAACAAGAATCTCCAATGGTTGTCATAATTGCAGCTGATTTTTTTAACCAGTGTTCCCAGTCTTTTTCCAAGTTTAGAATCGACAAAATCAATTAGAAATTGCACCAACTCCTTTACCAGCTTACCAACTGTTAAGAGTCAAGTGCCTTTAACTGTAAGTAAATAACATCGATTTCAATACATCGTCTTTGGATTATGTCTAAATGAAATAGAGAGGGAAGAATAATATTCTAGAGAGTAAACATAGTATTTTTGAGGGGAATACTAGCAAACTACTCTGTTCTTTAATTTAAATCTTGGAATTTCCTTATCACTAACTCTATAATTACTACTTTGGATGTTGAACATATCACTAAATCATAGTCCTAATCAGGCACACTCAGCAGGGTGGAAGTTATGTTCATCTCAGTTTTTTTGCAGCAGCCTGCTTTAAGGAGACATTCTCTTTAGTATTTAACCTGAACTTTTATCAAATCTTACAACACTCCCTACCATGAAAACATTTTCATGATGTCTTCTGTATGTGCTTATGTGATTTAGCTCTCACAAGCATCTATGTTTTAGGCCTTCTTAGACTTTTGAGTCTAAGAGACTTATATTCACACTAGAGGCCTGGTGCACGAAATTTGTGCATGGGGGGATGGTCCCTCAGCCCAGCCTGCACCCTCACAATCCAGGATGCCTCAGGGATGTCTAACTGCCAATGTCCTGTGGGATTGGACCTAAACCGGCAAGAGACATCCCATTCACAATCTGGGACTGCTGGCTCCTAACTCCTGGCCTGCCCGGCTGATTGCCCCTAATCCCTCTGCTTGCCTAATCACTCCTAACCACTCGCCTGCTGATCTGATCGCCCCTAACTGCTCGCTTGTCCACCTGATTGCCCCTAACCGCTCGCCTGCCTGCCTGATCACCTGAACCACTCGCCTGCCTGCCTGATAGCCCCTAACCACTCAACTTCCTGCCTCATCACCCTTAATCACTCGCTTGCCTGCTTGATCTCCACTAACCGCTTGCCTGCTTGCGTGATCGCCCCTACCTGCTCACCTGGCACCCTGATCGCTCCTAACTGTTCAGCTGCTTGACTGATCACCTTAACCGCTTCTGCATTGGCCCCCATCACCACAGCTCCATCAGGAAGGATGTCCAGAATGACATCCAGAAAGTTGTTCATTTGTCTACTCTAATTAGCATATTATGCTTTTATTATAGATTCAGATACCAGTTCCTACTTGATGTCAAACACCATTTCATTATAATAACTGTCAAGTTAATCCTAAAGGAAATAATTTAGATTTGATGCTATTGCTATTTATTGCTTTGTAGGGCTTTTTTAAAACCAGTGGTTTTGTTTTATGTTGTTTTGATTCTGTTTGTTAATTATATGATGAACTTCAAGGCAGTAGAGGGTTGAATATAAGAATCTGTGAGAACCTTGGATCTGGTTCTTTATATCCTCCTACTGTCTATTTACAAAGTCAGAAAATATAAAATACTGATTTTTTTTAAGTACGTAAGTTATATACAATTCACTATGACTCCTGACTTCACTAACACACTGTACAATATTTATTTTAAAGTAACTTTATTTAAAATTTTACTTTTGGCACCTAAGCAATCATGAGTTGACAACTTGCTCTGGGCCCTTTTCAGTTTTCAACTAATATGAAGATTTCTCTTGAAATATTTCTATAAGCCTTTATTTAACCACATATCCTCTCCCTCCCCCCTCTCTTAATGTAAACTTGACACTATAAGAAAATCTCTGGGGTCCTAAATTATGTCACTGAAAATGACCCCAAATGCATATATCCGTATAAAGTAAAAGGAGACATGAAGAACCAGTATCTTTCCCATAGAAAGCAGTAGGGAGACATGTACTAAAAAAGCAAACATAGTAGCTGTTTACATTCAAAAGTTCAGGAAAATTTTTAAATCATTACATGTTTAAATAGAAAGGATGCTGACACTTGCACAGAAGGATGGAAGGAATATTCTGATAACATGCCTTTTTGCTTTCTTTAAAAAAAAAATCCACCTTCAAATTTCATCTTACTGAAAAAGTAGCATTTTAATATGGTAATGGGCTCTGGTCTTATTAAAAGGTGTTTCTCCCCCTGCTATCCCTTCATTATATGAAGTCATGCTCCTCTATGACTTACGTTAATGTAACTAGTGTTCAGTAAGAAAAGTGGGTAACAATATTGCTGAATCAATCTCCTATAAATAAAAGGCCATGATAAGCCAAACACAATTTTTAAAATATGACAAAAAATATAAATTTTAATGAGCATGATATAAAAGTATATCCTTACAGAATAATTTGGGGTAAAATAAAAATAAGTCTTATGTGAGAAATATCTCCCCTAGGCAGTTTTCAAAACGTATTAATTAGAAATCATACTGATATACTATAATTGTTGGATAGAAGCTTGCTTAACAAGGAGAAGATATGAAAGTATTTTAGACTAAAAAGAACTGTTTACATCTTCTCCCAAAAGGGATTATTAGCGAGGATTTAAGAAGCTTAGTTAGAACTGCTAGAATGTCAGTGTAGACTTGAAAAGGAAGTAGATGGTAAAGAAGAAGCTGTAGATGGCAAATACTGCTGTCCTGGACCAAAATAAAGAAGAATGGAATCACTGGGGTGTTAAAAGAAAAAATGTCCTGGCAACCTTACAACTTGTGCTTAGAAATGACAGTCAAAGAGGAACATGAAAAGCAAAAAGGAGGGAGGGTGATGAATGAATGTTTTTAGTGTCTTGGGATTCTCTAAGCCAGAAGAAGATTAACACCTCAAATCTGGAACTGGAAGCTAAACACAGGTAACAGGAGACTAAGAAAAGTGCCACAGAGCAGGAAGAAAGCTGGCAGTGCACAGGAAATGCTGCAGAGGTATCACTGGAGGGGCACTGGGCTGTTTGCCTTGGCTTCATCAAGCCATTCTCATTGGAAATATCTCTGGAATTCTGTCCCTC
Organism: Lasiurus borealis; assembly: GCA_004026805.1. NCBI lineage: Eukaryota > Metazoa > Chordata > Mammalia > Chiroptera > Vespertilionidae > Lasiurus > Lasiurus borealis. The sequence goes on along the minus strand of PVJN01025510.1, from coordinate 24,003 downwards.
GAGTTTAAAAAAAGAGAGAGAGAGAAATCTGAAATTTGTCTCAAGTGAAAGAGGATTGTTCAAACTTCTCATCACTCCAGAAGAAAATTAGTATCTGAAGGAAAACAAAGTATGTATATATTATACATATTATATTATAGATTATATATATAAACACACACACACACATACACACACACACACACACACACACACACACACACACACACACAGCAGGATCTTGGTGTGATGCCACTCACCCAGTTATTTTTTTAAAATTTTTTCTTTATTGAGTAAGGTATTACATATGTGTCCTTATTTCCTCATTGTCTCCCCATCCCCTACTCATGCCCCCCGGTATATGTGTCCATTAGTTAGGCTTATATGCATGCATACAGGTCCTTTGATTGATCTCTCTCTCTACCCCCACCCTCCCCTACCTTCCCTCTGAGGTTTGACAGTCTGATCGATGCTTCTCTGGATCTGTTTTTGTTCATCGGTTTATGTCGTTCATTATATTCCATATATGCCACTCACCCACTTTTAGCTCAGGCTTCCTGACCTCCCCAATAGGGGTCCTCCCTGCTAAATGCATATGTATTTGAATATTTTCAGATTTCAGAGTCATTCCTGCATTATTGACTAAGTAATACATGTTTGTGTGACAGAGAGGAAATACATTAAATCTGCAGAAAATCTGCTTGAAGGCAAAACATATACCTTAACGTGGGTTTGAAAAAGCACTCGTAATAGCCTGAAAGATAGTAACATATGGCCTGAGCATTGGAAACACTAGAATAGCAGATATTGGTCAAGTACCAGCAAAGACTTGGACCCCTTCAGACTCTCCTAGGCAGACGTACCTCTCCTAAATGTGGCTCTCCTGACCTGGACACCTCAAGAATACATGGTCAACAGGAGCTCTGAGGCCCCAGAGTACTGTTTGACTTCTAACTTCCAAATTGAACAGCCCTACTGATGCAACTCAAGGCAAGGGATTTAAGCTATTTGTATCTCAGGTCCTCATCTAAACAATGGATAGAACAGTATCAACTCATCATGTTCACAGAGAGATTAATTAAATCACGATAATGCACAATAAGCACCCATCAGTGCCCACGTGGATTAAGCACTCAACGAATATTCCCCTCCCCTAAGAATAAGGCGATTTTTACTGGCGATTTATGGAGTTCATTTGTCTTTCTGAAACAAACAAGACCTATCCATACATAAACACAGGGAATATGCTAATTAGCCGAGCATCACAACCGCTCAGGAGGAGGCTGCATCATGACTGCTCAGGAGGAGCTGCGCACACAGATGGGCAGGAGGGGACAGCGTGCCGCCCCCAGTCCCAGTGGCCACGGGGAGACCAGGGCAGGAGGCGAGCTGGGGTGGAGGTACAACACCCAGGAGCACCTGCCGCCACCCCAGCAGACACAAGGTGGAGGCCGGAGCTATGCAGGTCAGGTGCGGGTCCCAGCCCCCTGTAGGTTGCCTCCTCACACGGCGGGAGATGGGGTGCCTCCTTGTGCAATTTCAATCATGCTGGGCCTCTAGTTTTACATATTTGCTATACAGCTTCTACTATTTCAAGGAAAGAGAGCAAGATTAATGGGCTCAATTCCTAAAATAAACGTTCCGGTCTTATTTGTGACTGATTTCCTGCAAGTTTAAGGAAATCCACGTGCACCACAGGATGCTTCTGGATCAGGGTGAAGCAGCCTCATAGGAAGTTTTCTACCATTCACTGCTGTCTCAGCCACGCAACCATCTGAAAGATCAGACTGACAGAGATCATCAGAGTGTGTGTGTGTGTGTGTACACGCAGGCACACTTCATCAGAACTTACATTTGGACAAATGAAAGACAAGGATCAGAAGTAGCACCTGTGATTAGTCATATACAGATGAGTTATTATGCAATGGCTCTCAGAAATAATCTCACTGAACCAATATTAAAGCATCTCAGCCTCTCTGTTGCCAAACTGAAAAAATTCCAAAACATTAGTCTTCCTATTTTACAAATGACCAGCTCAACTAGTCCACAAAAGTGATAAATTTACTTCCCCATTCTACAGACAAGAAAACTGAGCCCCATAACAGAGATTTGTTGAAAGTCACACAAACCTCCAAACACAAAACCCATAAAATTTTCATAATCACATGCTGCTCCTTTCCTTCCCGCTTATCTTAGAGTAAGCTTCCACGGACTTCCTCTGGTTGCCTTACTCACTCCTTGTGATATACCATTTACATGCAGAGGATGACCCACTTATAGCCCCAGCTCAGACCTCTTCCCTGAATTCCATTTTTGTATCCAACTGCCTAATAGCAATTCTCACATGTGTGTCCAACAATTCCCTCAGCTTTAACATGTCCTTCACGGAGCTCCTAATGCTCTGCCCAGACCTCCCCTTCCTGCAGTCTTCCCTATTTCAACAAATGACAACTCCATTCTTCAAGCCACTCAAGCCAGAACTCTTGAAGCCACCCTGACTTCTCCCCCTTCTCTCTTTCCCTCCATCGCCCCTCGGTTTCCTCTACACACACACACACACACACACACACACACACACACACACACACACACGGTATCTTCAAAAAATTAAAACAGGATACCATCCTAATCCAACTCATCAGTTCCAATGACCTCCTAACTGCTCCCTGCCTCCATTCCTGCTCCTCTTGCAGCTCATTCCCAATTCAGCAGTATGAGAATGGTTCTTCTGAAAGGAAGAAATTCGATGCAGCTGCTCCTTGTAGCTCAAAACCCTTCAAAAGGTTCCCTTTCACTCAATTCCTAACCAAGGCCCATGAAAATCTCCTTTAATGGTTCTTTTTCCCCTTCCCCTCATCTCCCTCTACTGCCTGCCCACCCAGACACACTATCCACCACTGCTGTGACCCAAATGCAGACGGAGGCTCCTCTGAGTTTCCTGTCGCTTCTGCCCAGGAAGCTCTTCCTCAGACAGCTGCAGAGCTCACCCCTCATGCCCCCAAGTCCTCACTCAGGTCGGCTGCTCCAGGGAAACATCCTCACCACCTCCCACCTCCTGACATGCCACATCCCATTCCCTGTACTCTTTTCTCATCTCACATACTGTATTTTTTATTTACTTCTCTTATATTTTCCGACTCTCCCATCTTGGCTCTCATCTCCATAAGGAGAGAAAATTCCTGATGTATTTGATGAGTGAATGAATGAATGAATCAATGAAATAGTAGAATCGTCTCTAAATAAAACTGGTTCCCAAACCAGGATTAGAGTGACCAGCCACTAGGGAAAAAAGAACACTAAAGCTTCTATGAAATGTCCTTATATATCTTTATTTATATTTGTGTGTGTGTGTGTGTGTGTGTCCATGCTGTGTGTCCATGTGAGGATTCCTATGAATAAGCAAAGTTGGCATTCTGATCTGCCCCCAACCCCTTTTTTATGTATAAGAAGAAAGTACTGTAAAACTTTTCAGAAAGAGTAAAAATGGCAGAGCTATGTAATTAATAAAGGCTGCCGGGGTGCTTTCCTCACACCTGTGTTAATTCCTCTTCAGAAATCACTAACAAGCTCAGGCCAGCATTATGGATAGCTGGTGTTTGGAGGCGAGTGTGCACAAGAGGGATATGAAAATTGTTAGGGCAGATGAATTGCTTTAACACAAATGTGTTTGGTCAGCAAAGAGCTAATGAATACGGAGATTTAAAATGTTGCTTGTGCAAGAAATACAGAATAGACCACATGCCTCTTATAGGTTCCTGTGTTCTTGGCTAACTGAGGTAAACAGGTGGCAATTCTGAGAGGAGACAGAATTAAGAAGATACTCTAACAACTGTTCCCAGTCCCACACCGTATATCTTAAATATCAAGGAATTCAAAAAACTCATCTTCAAAACTTATGGTTGGCAATAACCATGCAAGAAATATTTTTACCTATTTTTGCTTTACCTTTGGAGTGAGTAAACGGAGTTAGAAATCACCAACTGATGAGTTTCAGTTCCCCCACTTCTAGCCCCATTTTCAATGATTTACATTCTTGTGGCAGTTAACAAACAATACAATGGGCAGGATAAGACCAAAACAGAAATAGAGAGAAGGCAGCCGATTAGATAATGTGCTCACCAGGTACGAGCTAATTTCACTATCAGCTTAAGTGCAAAGCAAACAGAAACATACTGTGCTACTGAACTAGTTTCTGGGGGTTGGTTGGTCTGTTTTTGTTTTGAGACAAATACATGGGAAGTGATTCAGGATTGTGAATCCGACTCTAGAAATTCTCCTCCTGAGCTTGCATTCTGCTCTGCTCTTGTTAGCTCCATGACCGTAGAAGCCTCACTTAATCCTCTCCATGTCTCAGTCTCTCTATATGTAATATGCAGAGCAGTGTCGCTTCCAACAGTTGCGAAAATGAAACGAGATCATGTATATAACTACAGGTGTCTATAAGTAAGAAGCATAAAGTAAATATTAGCTATTCTTTAGTAATGATAGTTATTAAGTCCCGAGTTCCAAACACTGTTGAAAGGGCTCTTTTTATTCCTCTCCTTACCACCATAAAATAAGACTTTGTTCTAAATAATCCATTTGGGAAAAAAAATTTAATCTTGACATTAATGGCAATGATAACACATCTCATTCACATATTTCCCCTACTCACCTGCTGGATCAATGCCATTCCTAGACCTTTCCTCCTTTCTGCCAGCACAGCAGAGTCCTGTGTTTCCCACACAGCTGGAGAATCTAGAATACTCATGTCAGGGGTGGGGAACGTCTGGCCCACGGGCTATCTCAGGCCTACAAATCACTTGGTCTGATTCTACCAAGGCATTTGGGGCGAGTTAACTGAATGTTTGACAAATACAACAGGCTAACTTTTAAGCTGATAATTTTGTATGGCCCACGAATAATGTTATAAATATTTAAATGGCCCTTGGCAGAAAAAGGTTTCCCATCGCTGGCCTATGTGAACAGTACTTTTCCATAAAATGTTTAATTTCAACTGTTTAAACAATTATTTAATTTTATTAACTAAAGTAAGAATTTACCTGCCTTAACTAATATTCTTTGCTCTTTTCCAATTTTTAACATTTGAGCTATTCTTAACCAATATCTCTGTTTACCATGTCAAAATCTTATCTTTAAAATGTATTTAGAAGTTTAAATTTATTTTTATACATAGCATATGACAGTAAGAATATAAATCATTAAATCCATTATGGTTCTTTTTACGAAGTATAGATGAATATTTCAGATTAGAGAAGCCAGGCTATAGAACCTCCTTTATTTTCCAAATGTAAATACTGCATGAATAAACTAAACAAATTGCCAGTTTTAGAATATTTAGTTGTCCTACGGCATGGTTGGGGAATAAAAATGAATTTAAAAATCTTTTGCAATGTGTAGATATTGCCCTGAACTTGAATACTGGAGGGATTAAGTATATATGTGTATATCCATACAATGCAATACTATGTAGCCTCTAAACAAAGATGAACCTCTGCATTTACTGACATTGGAAGATCCAGAGACATGGAAGCATGCAATAGACTGATGAGGGAAGGGAAGGGTTGGAGAGATTAACCAACGAATTTATATCCAACAAGGTGGGGGGGGGGTGGGAACGGGGTGGAGGGGGTCGATGGTAGAAAAGCGGGGAGGGGAGGGGACATCTATAATACTTTCAACAATAAAGATGATTTTTTTTAAAAAAGGAAGATACTCAGGACATATAGCTGAGTGAGAAAAGCCCACTGTGGTAGGTATAGTTTGATCCCATTTCTATCTTCAGGTATATATGTGGATAAAAACACAAATTGCTTACAAGTAAAAGATTAGATTTAGAGATTAGTTTCCTTCTCGAACTGGAAGGGCACAGTCCTGAGGACAATTTCAAAGAGGATTTCAATGGATCTCATAACAAAATTTTCTAAATTTTCCTACTGAGTATTTCTCAGAATTACAGGGCAAAGAGTATGACCCTGTCCCATTGAGAAATGCCAGGGGAGCTGGAATGCTGGAGTGCTATGGGCAGATCCTACACCACAATTACTGGCATCGGTCACTTGACTTCTGTTATAAACAGAGGGGCAGTCATCCTTTGAGGATTCCTTAAATTGAGCATCACTAGATTTAGGAAGAGAAAGGCTATGATGAGATACAGTGCCTCACTTTACAAGAAGGATACGATGAGAGTCAAGAGCCACTAGAGTCACTTGAGAGCTAACTTAGAAAGAACACAGTTTGCATTTTATATGTGCTCACTTTCTGGCTTATTAATATTTTCTTTGGTAAAGAGGAAAATGCTCCACCTACTACTAATGTCCATAAGCATGAGGCAATACATAGGTGCTGCAAGATGAAGTAGAAGTGCTTTTATGACTGATATCCCCCGAAAGGACTTTCAGCAAAAGAGTACACATTCATGATGTCAGCAGCCTATCTGATCCAGTGGTGTTTCACAATGAGAATATGAGAGTCCCAAGGAGAAGTGTGTGCAGGAGAGTGAACTACACCCTGTCCAAAGAGACAGAGGTGCCTGAAGGCCTCATTAACGGCATCTGGCATGTGCACACGACCACCACCATCAGTAGCAAAATTCAATCCATATGTTGCACAGGTCGGCTTTTCCAAGAGCATTTCTCATAGTGGGTAAGACAAAGCAGATAAAAGCAGAAGGTAACTGTAACAACAGAGAGTGCCTTTGCAATTCTAGGGCACGGCTTGCTCCACAAGAAAAATAACATAAACAAATGAGATCAAGGCACTAACAGTGCATGCATGTTATTGTCATCCATAAAATGCAATGACATAGACAACATGTTTATGTAAATATTTACCTAGTGTCTAAGCAGAAAAAGACTCTTTGAGGACAAAAAGCAATATGAACGAACAAAAGAAAATGCATCTGTTTGCACAAATACTAGTATATTAACACTGTGCATATACAAATTCATAAAAAAGTAAGACCTCAACTTCAGGGGGGGGCGGGAGGGAATTATTTTCTGTGCCAAAATTTTAAAGATGTATAAATATATTCATTATAGTCTTGACAACATTGAAAAAACAAAAATAAAATGCCAAACAATTCATAAATCACCCTTTAACCATATAGTAGAATATTATGCAATCATTAAAATTGTTTCTTAAATGTCAATACAATGAACACATAATGCTAAGAGAACAAAGATTACAACCCCATTATTGTAAATATAGAACCTTACAGAAAAAAAAAAACACAGATAGTATTCCACATCCTTTATAATAAAACCCTAATATGCAAATTAAACCAGTGGTAGAATGACTGGTGTCTATGACGCACACTGACCACCAGGGAGAGGCAACCAGCAGCGACAACCAGGGGGCAGGGCTGGTCAGCAGATAGTGCCAGGCCACCAGACAATGCAGGTGCCAGCAGGTAATCCCCAATCACCCTGCCCATCAGTCACCTCACAGATGGCCCTGATCGCCAGCCAGGTCGAGGGACTCTACCCTATATATTGGGAACAGTCTCTAATATTTAAAAATTAAAACCTGGCAGGACTACTCTAACAGTGAAAACAACAGGATGCGGCGATGACATGCATGGACTCCAGCTTGCACGTTTTGTGGTCAGCCCTGATTCTGACACTTATAACTGTGTGACAAAGCCAATTACGTCTCTCTGCTTTAGTTTTTTTTCCCCCCATAAGATGAGGAAAATGATACTACTGCTTCAGAAAATCATATTATGTACTACTTTTAATAATCAGGGCTTCTGCTTGGGTTGCTGGGGTGAGTGGCCAGCCTGCAAATCACCACAGGCTCCTTCCCCAGGCTGCCCCATGCCCCAAGAGAACCCCCACTCTGATCCAGACACCCTTCAGGGCAAAGCAGCCAGCCTGTGCACCAGGCCTCTATCCTATCTAGTAAGAGTGATATGCAAATTGACCATTACTTCAACACACAAGATGGCTCCCCCATGTGGTCAAGGATGGCTGCCCCTATGTGGACACAAGGTAGCCATCAGTTGGGAGGGACCAGGCCTGCAAGGGAGGGCAGTTGTGGACAATCAAGCCAACAGAGGAAGGCAGTTGGGGGAGACCAGGCCTGCAAAGGAGGGTAGTTGGGAGTGATCAAGCCTGCAGGGGAGGGCACTTAGGGGTGATGAGGCCGGCAGAGGAGGGAAGTTGGGGGTGACTGGGCCTGCAGGGTATGGCAGTTAGGGGCAATCAGGCTGGCAGGAGAGTGGTCAGGCTGGCAGGCAGCTCAGCAGTTGGAAGCCAGCAGCCCAGTAGGATCAGGCCTAAACGGGCAGTTGGACATCCCTCGAAGGGTCCCAGATTGGAGAGGTGCAGGCTGGGCTGAAGGACACACAACTCTCCCTCCTGCCCCTACCCCACCGTGCACTAACTTCATGCACTGGGCCTCTAGTTAATAATAATACTCAACATTATTTTCTGTGTCAAGGGCTGTGTTGCTCTTTGTATGCACTATCTCATTGAAGTTTCATAACAAACCAATGAGACAGGTACAATCATCAGTGCTCTTTTGCAGAAGAGAAACTGAGACACAAAGAGGTGAGGTCACTTGCTCAAGGCCATGGAGCTTGACCATGCAGAGCTGGAAATGAACCCAGCCAATCCCCTGAGAATGTCTGATATGTACCACAAAAATCTCTAAAGGTTAAGTCTCCTCTGGTTTCAAAGGCTCATAAATTAAAGTATTCAAGTATGTTAGAAATAGAGTGGGTGGGAGGAAATTTAAATCTTATCTATTTAAATCTTATTAATTTTCATAAATAACTCCTGGGAACATTCATGTCAATATCCACAAGTTTGGGAACTTCTGATCCACACAATTTAAGAGTGTATCAATAAATGCAATTTAATGAAGATCCAGAATTCTCAGCTACTGTTCCCTCTATAGATTCATCTCTGCCCAAATATATTTCTTTTTAAAAATTAAATCATTTTTTAAAAATATTTTAATGTGTTTTTATTGATTTCAGAGAGAAAGAGAGAGAGAGAGAGAGAGAGAGAGAGAGAGAGAGAGAGAAATATCAGTGATGAGAGAGAGAATCATTGACTGGCTGCCTCCTGCACACCTCCTCCTGGGGATCGAGCCTGCAACCCAAGCATGTGCCCTTGACTGGAATTGAACCCAGAACCTTTCAGTCCGCAGGCCAACTGAGTCAAACCAGCTAAAGATTAAATCTTTTAAGAAACTTTTTGAGTGTCCTTTTCTGTGTGTTTTCTATAAAGTTATTACATATCTGATGAGTGGGGAGCCAAGCTATTTCGGTGTCTGTTCTTCCCATTATACTTCCATTCAGATGAATACAAAGTAGTTACCCATTCATCAAAATTGCTTCAAATTTATTTATGGTGCAGCATAAAGGAGCTTCTGGGAATAAGAGCTTGAAGTCTATTATAGTTTCTATTAATAATTATAGTCACTAATTGCTATGAGAACTTTTTTGGATATGCTAACATATAGTTAAAGCAAAGGGAATCCAACAGGCTACTACTATAAATAGCATTACACGGCCTCACGAAGTCATGAGAATTTTGTAAGTTTAGAGGGTGGGAAAGTAGAAAAATGATATTTATATTTTTTAAACATTATCATGGAATCAAAATTTAGAAATTGTACTCACAAACCCATCTTCATAAATCATTCCCTTAACTACTTTATTTTGGAATTATCACTTTCACACAACAGTTTTAACTATAACTGAGATTTGACAGGGTTCCTAAGTGTTATTTTTGCTCATCGATTCATTAAATGAAAATGTTTAAAGTGCCTGCTATGTGCCAGGCACTATGCTAGGCACTGGCCACAGAGCAGCAAACGAACCAGACAAAACCCCTGCCTTGGTGGAGCATAACGGCATTCTACTGAAGGCATACAGAAAGCAAACAAGGTAAAAGTAAAACGTGTAGGTGATGAAAACAGCATGGAAAAAGTAAAGCCGTCTAGGGGGATATGGAATACAGGGGAGAGGGGGACCACACTTCTAAACAGTGTGGTCAGGGAAGGCCTCCCTGAGAAGCGGACATTTGAATATGAGCCTGAATCAGGAAGGGAGGATGCATGGGGCTAACTGGGGAGCAGCATGCTGGAAACGGGAGCAGCAGTAAGTGCAAAGGGCCTGAGATGGGACTCACCCCCTTATGTGTTTGAAGAACAAAACAGAGGCTCTCTGGGTTCAATGGAAAAGAACATTGTCACATCTGAGGTCAGAAAAGTGACAGAGGAGCCAGGTGCAACAGAGCCTTATAGGCCAAGGACTATCACTTTTCTCACAGATGGGCAGCAACGGCAGGGATGGATGGAATGATGGTCGACTTTGTAACTGAAAATGCTAAACCGGATGGGACACTGGAAAAACAAGGGCTGACCAGGCCTGTCCCAGGCCACTTGGCAAAATGCACAGTTGCCCCCTAGGTAAGGAGCAAAGGAGTGACATGGTTTGGGTTTTAGTGGACTCATTCTGGCTACTGTTTTATGACTAGAATGAAGGTGAGCAAGTGTTGAAACAGGACAGGTGATTAGCAGTTACCACAATCCAGGTGAAAGGGGGTTGGCAATATCAGATTCTGGGTGTTTTTGTTAATGTAATCGCAGCAGGATTTATGGATGGATTGGATGTGCGGTGTTAGAAAGAGGCTTGGGGATTGTACAACTATAAAGAACTCAGGAGGAATCAAGTTGAGGAAATTCAAGGAGCTACTTTGAGGGTGACAGAGTTAGGGGAGACAAAAAGCTCATTATTAAGTGTGAGATGCCAGCAGAGACATCCAAGCGGAGATGCTGAGTAGGGAGTCAGACATAGGAGTCCAGGGAGTTATCAGCCTGTAATGGCTCTTTAAGCATCAGAGTCAATGGGATCCCTAGGGCAGTGGTTGGCAAACTGCAGCTCTTGAGCCACATGTGGGTCTTTGGCTCCTTGAGTGTGGCTCTTCCACAAAATGCCATGGCCTGGCCGAATCTACTTTGAAGAAGTGGCATTAGAAGTAGTTTAAGTTTAAAAAATTGTACTCTAAACAGAAATTTCAATCGTCGTACTGTTGATATTTGGCTCTGATGACCAATTAGTTTGCCGACCAATGCCCTAGAGAAACAGGACAGATGAAAAAGAGAAAAGGAGCAAGGGCAGGCAGAGCCCTGGTCAGAGAGAAGAGGACGAACCAGCAAAAAGGCTGAGAGAGGAGGTAAGGGTAGGGAGGAACTAGGAGAGAGAGGAATCCCAGAGGCCAAAGGATAACAGTGTGTCAAGGAGAAGGTCAAGGTGATCAACTGTGACAAGTGGAGGTAGGACCCTGGTGAGCTGAAGACTGAGAGAAGTACACACTTTACATCTTCCTAGTGAAGGTAGGGATGCTTTGTCTATAGTGAGCATGAAGCTAGAGCCATGCAGTCACTAATTTACCTCTGATGTCCCCTTGCAGGCTCCTGAATGTAAGTTCTCTGGGGTTTTGAAGTGAAGACGGATGTACACACCCCATAAAATCTGAGCTTCGTGTGAAGGATAGGCCGTCTGTACTGCACTGGGCAGGTATCAGAGAATTAGACAATTCACACAACTACAGACGCATGATAAATCACTTTTAGGCTAGATCTAAATGTGTAAAAGAGGATAGTTCTGCTTCCTGCCCCCCCCTCCCACCCACACAAATCACTGACATCTTCACATTTGCTAAAGGATGCTACAGTACCCAGGACCAGTGCTTTTCCACACAGCACCTTGCTATCTCAGAGATCATTCACATTTTTTTTTTCATAAACATACATACTGAATACTGTGATAGTCATCTGCTGTTTTTATCTATCATATACTTACTCTCCCTTTCTTGGGGGTAACAGTACCTCTATTTTCCTTTGGAAATATATCCTCCCCATCCCAACATCCATCTCCATGGGATAGCCATACCCCAGGTAGGGCAATGAGACTTGTGGTCCCAGGAATTAGAATTCAGTGACAAGAAAGAAAAGGAGCTGGAAAGGATTCCTCTCAACTGTGGGGCCAAAAAACCCTGAAAATCAGGGGAAAAAAAAAAAACAGAAAATTTTTTTAAAATCCAGAAAATCTGGGCTCTTACCATCACAATTCCTTCAGCAGTTGATCACTCCCTCCTCCTTGATACACTATCATCAATTCTAATGCTTGGAATGTCCTTCCATTCTGCAAGTTACCCCACTTCCTTTTTAAAAATATATATGTACGCATGTATGTGTGTGTGTGTGTGTGTGTGTGTGTGTGTATGTATATATATATATATATTATTATTATTATTATTATTATTATTATTATTATTATTTCAGAGAGGAAGGGAGAGGGAGAGAGAAACATCAGTGATGAGAGAGAGTAACTGATCAGCTGCCTCCTGCACGCCCCTTACTGGGGATTGAGCCTACAACCTGGGCATGTGCCCTGAACAAGAATCAAACCGTGACCTCCTGCTTTTTAGGTGGAAGCTCAACCACTGAGCAACACTGGCAATATTTCCTATCAATAACTGCCTATTGCCCAAGTTAGCCAATGTATGTGTCTGTGGCTGGCCACCAGAGTACCCTGATATACCTGCTAGTCTCCAAACTGTGGTAGTTAACAAACTCAAAAATCTTCAAGTCAAGTCAGTTTCCCACCATCAGTAAAAATAAAGGCATAGAGGCTGTTAGATTGGCAAAATAAAAGCGTAAGAAATTCCTTTTTTTATTAATAGTCCAATAACCATCCTTAACTATTTTTATTCCCTGTAAACATTTATTAGTCTATAATTAATTAAAATGGACATTTTTAATGGCTGTTTCTACAGGATGGCAATCCAGCATGTACCTCATTCAGGATTTCCTGTTCTGTGTTTGCAGGGCTTCTATGCTTCTCATTAAGTTGTAAAAACACTTGGGAAGAACGGGTATGGGTGGGACAGGACAAACTTGGTTAGAGCAAAAATAATTTAGCAATGCAGGTCAAATCGATGAGTATTAGTTTAACAACTGTGGAGAGCTTGATCTCCAGAGCATTTGTATTTTCACTTCAGTGTATTTTACAGACAGGTATCCCTCGGGTACTCATTAGTGATACCTATTTTGAATTTTCATTTCTTTGTAGTTTTCTGCGTGTTTAAAATATTACAGTTTATTTGGAATTGAACTGTCTGCCGCACCGTTTCTGTTAAAAGGCTGACATAAACTATGTGCGCTTGAGAGAAATATTCTAAAAGGTTCAGTACCTGCATCAGGCCAGCTTATGGGGCAAAGCAGTCCTATGGCTTATGAGACCCCACCTTTGTGGCTCACAGATTTGCCCATTAGGATTACAAGTTGGCACAACTCACTGGCAATGCTAAAAGGAGAAACTGGTTTGTCCTACCTGAAAAAAGAAAACATCTATATGTGGACCTTCTCTGCATGTTTTTGTACTATCTTTTTTTTTACTTTATTTTTATTGTTCATACTATTACAGATATCAATCTCCCCCTCCTCACCGCTCTGTCCACACACACACCCCACCTTCAGCCCCTCTTCCCCCTGGCCATCACCACACTGTTGTCTGTGTCTATGAGTTATGCATGAATGTTCTTTGGCTAATCCCTTCACCTTCTTTCATACAGTCCCCCCCACCCCTGTGACAGCTGTAATCCTAGATAATAAAAGGCTAATACGCAAATCAACTAAAAAGTGAAATGACCAGTCGCTATGATACATACTGACCAATGGGGGGCAGACACTCAACACTGGAGCTGTCCCCTGGTGGTCAATGTGTTCCCACGGGGGAGGGGGGGGCAGTTCAGCCAGAAGCTGGGCTCACAGCTGTTTAGTGAAGCGGCAGTGGCGGGAGCCTCTCCCATCTCTGCGGCAGTGCTAAAGATGTCCAACGTAGGTCCGCTCCCTGCAGGCCATCAGTAAGACATCCCTCTGAGGGCTCCCAGACTGAGAATGTGAAGGCCAGGTTGAAGGACCTGCCCTCACCCCCCAAGTGCACGAATTTTGTGCACTGGGCCTCTAGTATATTTATAAAAGCTACTATCTTTTTGTTAAAGTCTAACGAGGCAAATTTCTCTCTCCTCGTGAAAGCACGGGCCTCCCTTCAGGATCTCTGAGAACCCCTGAGGGCTCTGAACAGGAAGCCTTCGTCCTGAATTTGTTCTCCACCCTTTGATTCAGCTTTCACCAGTTGCCAATGGACTTCTGTTCAGATCTGACGGCAAACTTCAGGATAAACGATAATGGTGACAAATGAGGAAACATTTGTATTACTAATGTAAGTGTGAGTCAAGAGCAGACACTGACGGCCTGGCAATCCCTCATGTGTCACCCTCACCTGGTTGCCACAGAGCCCAGGTCTGCCCCCTGCCCTCGGTGAATTACTGGGGGACAAGGGCAGGAGAGGTAGCTTGGCAGTTGCTCTTTCTTTCTCACTCGAATGAGCTCAACATAAAGTGATTTTCAAGATGGGATCCACTTATAAAAAGTAACCCGATAAAGGCAAGTACAAAACAAATGTTACGCCATCAGTGTCAATGTCATTGTGAGAACAAACCTCTGACTAGTGAGCCGGTCTGACTAGTGAGCAGAAAGCTCTGGGGTATGGCCCGGAACTTTCATTGCATCTTATATCACTCAATTTCACAAGCTGCACCTCAGACCAAAAACCCTTACAAAATTAATGCTAAAGAAAGACATATATTGCAAACAGATGAACACCAATGAAAATCTTTTAAAATGTTTAAGTTCATAATTCTCATTTTATATTCAGTGCTACTTGTTAGAGAGTGGTTCTCAATCTTTCTAATGCTACAACCCTTTAATACAGCTCCTCATGTTGTGGTGACCCCCAACCATAAAATTATTTTCATTGCTACTTCATAACTATAATTTTGCTACTGTTATGAATCGTAATGTAAATATCTGTGTTTTCCAATGGTCTTAGGATCATCGCAACTCACAGGTTGAGAACTGTGTTAGAGAGTGGGAATTTTTGAGCATGCTTATGCCCAGACAGAGTTGCCAGTGCTGACACCAGACCAGCCTTGAGATACAGTCTCATGGCCCCTTCCAAGCACATAAGTTTTCTTTCATAGAACACTGTCAGCTTTCCGAAGAATAAGATGACTCTGTGAATAACATGGTCATCAATGGCATGACCCTGACGTTGCTTGGGAAAAACTGTTTTGTCTTGGGTTGCTTGCTCTGCAAAAACAGGATGTGGTAAATGTGCTTAAAAGTGGTCCTGCACAAAGGGTCGCTGGTGTTCTCTGGACTCCCTGTGTGGAGAAAGGCAGAGTAGTTGTTGGCCGGCTAATAAAGGCTCCTCAAATTTTAATTTGGTCTGGACTCCAATGGTCGTTCACTTGCGTTCACTCCACAACACTACTCAATTCTATTGGTGAGTCAGAGAACAAATTTACTATTTACTTTAAAATGTTAATGTTACATATATCCATCAATTGTTATAAATCACTTTGTCATACTTTGAAGGTACATTAACTTTCAGGTCAACAGGATACTAAATGATATGTTTGCTTTGTGCTTTATCTAAAAGATAACATCTAGTCAAGGAATATTTAGGACTAAAATTCTGGCCTTTGTAGGCTTAGATGTCAACTTTCCGGTTTAATTTTTTTTAAAACTTTGTTTTAAATAACAAATTAGTTTTTTACTTTTCCTTATTTTCTCTCTTCAAATGTTTCTTACTCTTTCTTCTTATTATCCCTTTCCTGAAATATTACCATTTCTAAAAACAAATGCATACTGGTTAAAAGTATGGAGTCTGGAGCAAGACAGACTGCATAATAGCATTGTGATCTGGACAAAACATTTATATCTCTGTGACTCCGTTTCTATATCAATAAAAGGAAGAAAACAGTAAATACCTACATCATGATGTTGTTCTGATAATTACTTACATATATTAGTATATGTAAAGTGTTTAGATCAGTGCCTGGTATATGTTAAATGCTATTTAGAACTTGTCGTTTTTTGTTTTTTTTAAACATATTTTTATTGATTTCAGAGAAAAAGGGTGAGGGAGAAAGAGATAGAAACATCAATGATGAGAGAGAATCATTGATCAGCTGCCTCCTGTATGCTTCCTACTGGGGATTGAGCCCACAACCCAGGCATGTACCCTTGACTGGAATTGAACCTGGATCCCTTCAGTCCACAGGCTGACATTCTATCAGCCTGAGCTAAACTAGCTAAGGCAGGGTTATTTCTAAGACCTAGAGTTACCTTTTTAAACAATTTTGAAAATATTGGTGCTTGGAATGGGTATGGGAACTGACTTTTTCTAAAAGAGCTTAAAACTAATTTCTTTATATTCCCTCATAACAAACACTGGACCTATTGCATCGTTTTACAGGATGAGAATGCCGGAAGTGTTTACGGAGAACTGAAAGAAAAGAACTGGGACCACGATCATAGGATAGTTCAACGTTCATAACAAAAGTGGCCTCAACAAAAAGATTACATGTTCCCGAAGGTAAGATTGAGATGTCTGTTTCCGCTGTTGATAATGTAGCAAGCCAGAGAAATGACAATGTTGGATTTGGTCCTAGAGGTTGAGCCAGACATGACAAATAAGGTTAAGGCTGGGGCAGCGCTCACATTTACAACTATGTCACACATCTAAGTACTTTAAAGATCAACAGGATTTACATATGGTGACACTGCATTTTAGGGAGATAGGACTACCAGGAAACAAAGTCCAGTGAAGGAAACTAACTAGCATAATCAGTCAGTTATAAGAAACTCCAAAAACTGGAGGTCAGGCACAGGTTACCTTCTCAAAGCATTATTTACAAGTTAACATGAAATGCACTATTCTGCTGACCTGCACAAGTTGCACAACTTGAGGGGTACTTTGAGATATGTTATCAAAAATGTCTTAGGAAACATCCTAGTTCTAGCGTGGTGACCAAACGCAATTCTATGGGAGAACCAGAGTAATTCAGAGCTTGAGTCAAGTATGACTGACCTAAAAGAGAATATAAACTGAATCCTTTGTATGCTTAGAATAAATCATTAGGATTATATTCAGCTATAAATAACAGAAACCTGACTTATTTATCTTATAATACAAGAAGTCCAGAAGTGGTATTTCGGGACTAGTTCAGGTATAAACCAAGGCCTAGGATCTCATCCAAACACCTAATGCCACACCAAGGAAGCATTATCCTCAAGGTTGTAAGATGGTGGTACCACATGCTGGCTAGAAGAAATGGGTAAGAGGAAAGCAAAAAGCAAGTATTTGCTGAGTCTTTTTTTTTTTAATTATCTTTATCAATTTTACCAATGATCTTTCTAAAGACCTCCCCCCCCACACACACACACACGGTAGATTTCCACTGTTCACTAAATTACATGACAATGGAGCCTAAAGATGAATTATCTTTAACTGTAATTGTCATGTAATTTATTGGAGCAGCTTTCCTAGGTCTTGGATCTGCCATTGAGATCATCTAACTCCATGTTCCCAAATAGCCTAATAGTCATTTGCCCACCCATATAAGCTTTGCTACATGGACAGACAGAGTGCACTGGCCAGCAAATGCTTTTATCCTAACATTTATATTTTTATTGTAAGTGAAGTAGCTTCCACCTCACCATGTAACCACTTGTGGCTTTCAGTTTCCTCCCTTAGTCCCTGAAGCCTGGGGAACTCTGGATCCACTATCAAAATCAATCTCTCTTAGTTCTACTTTGGCTGAAACAGTTTTACACTTTAAAATCATTTTGCATAGAACTGTAGACATATATTTTTATAGAATTTGACAAAATATATTAAACTCTGAAGTTGCTATTTACTTATCTTGACATCGTCCCTAGATTAATACATAAATACACAAAATTTGGTTGTAATCATGACCATCAACTAAGAAAGAATACTCAGTTTAGATCAGGAAGAAACTGGCTAAGTTAGACTACAACTATACTAACTCTTTAAATTCAAGGCAAGACATATTTATTTTGGCTGTGAAGCACTTTCTGATTATACGTATTTGATTTTTTTTAATTCTTCAATACACTCCATTTGGAATCTCCCTTGAAACATGCCACATACTAACAAGGCACAAAGTGAACAGACATAGGTGTACAGCTTCTATCGGTATATAGAATGCTTCAAATATCCTTACCCAATGTTGAGTGATTGTACCAGAAGATAAAAATATCTGATAAACACCTACTTATTAGGTAAGTGTCAGGTGCTTATATGTATTACCTTTTTTAATAACTATAGACCTGAGATTAAGCTATTAGTATTTCCAGATTAGATGTGAGAAAGCTGAGGATTGGAGAGAATAGGTAACTTGCTAAAGGCACACAACTAAAAGTGACAGAGAGCAGATATTCACAGCATCTTTTTGCTGCCCAAACCTGAACTCTTTCCACTACCATCACTGTGCTTCCCTGCACTTCTCTTTCTAGTGTTGTAAGTCTAAGTTTTCAGGTAAGGAATCATGGCAGTTTTGAACTAGAATAGACATTAGAGTTCACATGGTACAAAACAATAAAACCAATATTGTTCAAGAAAAACTGTGGGACATACCCCAGAGCTATTTGACTTCCAATCTAGTGTTTGCCTTTTACCAAGGTCCCCCAACCCCTTCTTGACCTCTGTTGAGTGCCAGCTCCCTACAAAGGTAGCATCCCTATTTCACAAGCAACTGCAATGTTGAGCCTCGACAATGAGATCAGCAAGAAAATGAGCTGCCTTTAGGTTCAAGCTCATTCATTGTGCAGTCTCCTACATGTATCTATGTGCTCAGGTGCATCAGATTCTACAGTTTGACCACATAACTGACAGCAGGGAAAGTAGCTAACTCAGCACTAAACAGCTTCATGCTTGATCGTTATTCTGAGAGATTTTACAGTGTAGGAGGAAGGGCCCACTTTTCTATTAGAAATGGCTAACCCATAATTTTCAAAAAGGGCAATTGTTCATCACAAAGAGATAATATTTTTAAAGAGCAATACAGAAACGTACTCACCCACATCTATTATTGCAAACACCCAATGAGTCCAATAAATGTGCCGCTATTTTTCAGAAGAGAGAAAAGGAATAGAAATGGTGACGGGAAGTAGGAAGGGAAGAAAGAAAAAGAGAGAGGACAGAGAGCAAAGAAGCAGAGTCGTAAAGCAGGAAAGAGAGGGAAAGCAAGGACCTGTGGCATGGTGAAAGGGAGCAAGAGAAGATGTAAAATAAAATAAAAATTCAGGAGGAGGAAAAGAGGGACCAAGGGAGAAAGTGGGTGAGATATAGATGGAAGGAAAGGGGTAGAGCAGGAAAGGCAGAGATGATTCTGAGGCAGGTGTAGCAGTCACTGATAAACCATTGTCACACCTTCTCTAAGTCACCTGGGACATGGGCACCAACATACATCAATCACCAGTGCTATCCGAAACACTCATGAGCTCTCCTATAGTGTCAAAGGGTCCTCTAATCAAAATTTAATATATTTTGTTTTAAAAATAAAGTTTCATTTTCCTTAGGAGAGCTCATTCAGCATTGAACCATAACCTGGGTTTTCAGTCTTTACTTTGCCTTGGAGTTCCCTTAACTATCTCTTTGTGACATTCAAAGCGACCTAAATCTTTAGTTTTTTGGGGTTGTTTTTTTTTTTGAATGATTTAAACTACTTTAAATCACAAATCAAATTTTGTACTGATCCTTCCGTACACCCCCAAATCCAGTTGTTATCGTTGGTTCCTACAGCAGATCAAATAAACAAGGGGTAAAAATGTACAGCTTTAGAGAACTACACATTTTAGAAATAACTGGTTAGCCCATAAACACAGCATTCAACCCTTCAGAAGCTCTGCTGTCAAAAAGATGAGCATAGCAGGTGACCACGGTGAAAATTACTCTCTGGGCTACACAACTGATACCAATATGCGATCATGTCATAGAGATTTCCTGAGAGTGAAGAATAATTACACACACACACATAAACCAAAAAAAAAAAAACACACCCTGACTGTGTGAACAGTCACTATGGGATCTTCGTATTTGAAAATTCAGTTCCAATTGCTGAAAATGTGTTTCTTACACTTCTTTGCCTAAAGTTTATTAGATGAAAATTATATACTTTGGTTATTTTATAATGACTCAAAAGTTGGGGGAATAATCACTCAATCATTTCTTGAAACCAAAATATTTAGATAAATTTGTTTCCTATTTTATACGTGATATGTCATCACTGAGACACAGCCTAAACCACTTCTCTGTTCCTAGTGAACCTACCCATCCAAACAAATGCCATGCCTTTCTTCTCTTCCTGACAGTGTGGAGCCAACCACATGTTCTATTTCTGTGTGACATAAAGAATTTTAAATTTAAAAACTTTAAACATTGAAACTTCACATTTTTGTGTGTGAATATATACATTTTTTAAATGCCAGTGTTCAAAAAGTACTAGTCACTCAATTTATGTTTTTTTTTAATGTAAATAAATTGAAATAAAGGGATCAGTGCATCAGCAACTATCTGTAAAGATTAAAGACACAAAAAGTAAGTATCAAAGTAGCATTTGAAATAATCAAAACAATTATAGCATAATATGCAACATATCCTATGTAATTGATAATGCAAGTTTCCCAGATCATTCTATAAACTTGACCAGTTCTAAAGAGAAAAAAAAGTGAAAGATTTCCTTTTGAATGAAACTAATTTATAAAAAATAAAATAAAATAATGGAAGTCAACAGTATTGACTTTAAAATCCTTTTTTAAATCCTTATGAGAGGATATTTTTTCCATTGATTTGCTTTAGAGAGAATGGGAGGGAGGAGGGAGAGAGAGAAACATTGAAAGTGAGGCACATCAATTAATTGTCTCCCAGTCACTGGGGTCAGGGATCAGAACCTGAAACCAAGGTACATGCCCTTGACCAGGAATTGAACCCTTGACCTTATGTCTGCAGGCCAATGCTCTAACCAGTGAGCAAACTGATCAGGGCTACTTTAAAATCTAATTAAAATAGCTATCTAATTAAAAGAGTAGGTACTCTTTAAAGACGAAAAAAATTTAACAAGACAGTTCTGTAAAAATTATACTTACAGTACTAAAAGATACAACTTTCTTATTTAATCTTTAACATTTTTAATGAAAAATTTAAAAGTTTAAAATAAAGATTCATAAAATCAGAGGGAAATATCCTAAATACTTTCTTGTAGTGTGGGAGTGAAGTAAGAATATCTGCATAAATAAGTTGTTTTCAATAATTCTAAAGAGCTGTTGTTTTTTTATTAATGACTGGAATTGAAACACACAGGAAATATAAAATAAAGCAACATTTATGATTTAAGAAACAATCTAAACCACTTCGGCAAAATATGTTTGAAGTAAATTGTAGAAAGTGAAATGAAATACATGACAAGTAAAATAAAATGCTTTAAATACTCAATTTTCTTAGTCATTCACAAGAAGGACACAGCTGTAGTTCACTTATAAATTGTATTTGTATTTGACATATGATTCTGAGAGTTTCAATATACTAATTCTGGCATCTTAGACATATTAAGGATAAATAACCATACAGATGATCAACAGTAATCTTAACAAGAGCACATCACTTTAATTCAAATAGTAAAATCAGTCCTTTGAACGGAATTTAATCTGGAGTATATTACCAAAAATTATGGCTGACATATGTCATTTCTATATTGGAAAGGTCATTATATTGCATTGCCTTTGAACAGTGATTTTAAAATATCAACCAGTTGATTGCAGAACATACGTATGTATAATAGTAATGCTGACAACAAAGTACCCTATATATTTTATCCTGATTATTTCTTTTTTTAAGGTAAATGTTGTATTTTAGCAGTAGGAATTGATTTTCCCACCCACCTCACAATATGATTAAATGAATAATGGAACAGAAATGTACATGAAAAAATTATTGGTAGGTATTTTAAAAATACAGAAAACATCCCATTTTAAAAGCATCATGCCATATCACCACTTCATTTCTGCTTAAGGCAGAATTTTTTTCCCTCAAATCAATATCTTAGGGCATATTTTGCACTGTAATTGAACATTTCCCCCACCTTATGCCACTATAATAACAGATTCTAGTCACCTGAAATTCATAAAATGTAACCTCAATTTAAAAATTAATTTATTTTTTTAAAAATTCAGACAATTCTCAAGCACTTGGGGCAGACTCATATACCTATGGGTGGCTTTCACAGAAGTTTCTTTCTAAGGTCTGACCTCTCCTGATGGTCACTGAGTAAAGCCAATTTTGTGAGTAGATGGGTCCTTACTAACATGATTTCGGTGGTATATCGTCTTTCTTCCCCAAAATGATGCCAAAATTCCTTCAAACAAAAAGGGGAAAAAAATCCACTGTTGTGACTGAGATTGTGGGAGAATTTAATATTGACAAATATTGACCTATTCACTATAAATTAAATGGGGAGGGGGGCTGCCAACAACCAACAATAAAAAGGTGTCTAGATACCTGACCTGTGGGGGTGAAAAGAGGGATTATCATGGGAAAGGAAAGGTGCAACTCAACATCTGCTTGTTTCACAATACGGCCTGAGCCTGATCCCTAGGAGAAGGAGCAGTGAATCACCACCAGACATCACTAGGAAATAGGATCGCTACCTGACTGGACCATCTAGATTTCCACTTTCTATTTTCCCATCATCTGCAACTTTGTCCCAAGGAAAAAATAAATAAATAAATAAATAATGCAGGTTTGGGTCTGGAAACCATGATGTGGAAAATGACAATATATTTGGATTTGTGCAAAAAAAGGAAATTCTACGAAAAAAAAATTCTAACCCTGAGACCTTTCTTTTTTTATTCAACAGGATGCTGTATGAGACCTTTTTTTGCTGAGCATCTGCACTGTGGTGGTGTGGTGGACTCATTTAAAGACACCGCAGTTCATTGTGACTAACAGAGTTTAAAAGACATAGGAAGATGACAGCAGGAGTACCAAATGGCACCCCTTTATTAAGAGATGAGAACTAGCAGAAGTAACCATGCACTGTTCACAGAGTTGCCAAAACTGCAAAAAAAAAAAAAAAAAGGTGGATATACTACTGAACATTGGAAATATGTAACAATTCTGTTAGACACACAAGTTCTTTAGTATTATATTCTTGGTTCTGTTTTTTTCTCCGAAATTGATTTCCAATATAAATCTCTAATAAGTGTGACACATACAGAGAGCCATGATTTTGAACCCCTCTTATACCAGATTGACATTTGCTTTTCCATTTCACATTCCCAGCTCTGCCACACAGAACCAGGGTCAGAAGGCAGCTGACATCGTCTCATTTACAATAATGTTCTGGGTAGGGTGCCATCCTACATACCACCTCTCTCTATCTCAATGCATTCATTTAGGCAAAAAAAGAGACAGCCATCAGCTGCACCCAAACACGATTCCTTCAAATGCTGAGTTCAATGCTAATCATAGGTAAGAATGATTTCTTTTTTTCTGATATACTGCTACATTTTAAAGACTTAGAAGGTTAGAAATAAAGTCTGATACTAATATTTTACTGATGTCTTAGCTTTATAAATTTTTGGCCGAATGACCTATTTTATTCTCATATAAAAGGAATCAACCACAAAAGTATATTAGGTAAAGTTTTCAGCAGCTCAATTCTTAAAAGATACAATTAATTTTTAATATTAATTTTTAAAAGGCTAAGAGAAAAAGAGACGCACGTAAGCATCGTTACATTTTTAAATATTTCTTCTACCTGTAGAACATTTTATAGGGAAAAACTCTTTCTGAAGGTCTATAGCTACAGCCAGTTTCCAAATCTAACTGCTGATAAAAGAGGTAACAGAAACTTTATATCTGACATTAACTATTCTTGATCTTCTTAGCCTCACATAATAAAATTTCTCTGCCTTTTCTGGGAGTGGAAAAGAGGTACAAATCAAGACTTTTCCCCCCAATGTTCAACTGGAAGTATTACACTTTATTCTTACTCTGTGCCACCCATTCCTTTTCAGATTTGGGGATGTGATTATGGTCAGGCTTAGGATGACTTACATTCCCTAGATTTATAG